>JAOVVB010211354.1:0-10709 GCA_028570985.1 Heterobranchus longifilis
TCTCTCTCTCTCTCTCTCTCTCTCTCTCTCTCTCTCTCTCTCTCCCTCTCTCTCTCTCTCTCTCTCTCTCTCTCTCTGTCTGTCTCTCCCCCCCCCCTCCTCCTTCATATACGAGCTGTTGAATCTTTAGTCTCATTTCATTGATTTCCGGAGACCCTTGAAGGCAACACTGAAACTGTACGTCTCTGGGAGAGAAGAGGTGTTTTCCTGTGTTGTTGTTGTTGTTGTTTTCTTTTGTGTTGTTGTCTGACTGCTCTTCAGCAGCATGGACAGCCTGGACGCTGCAGCTTTCCTACAGATCTGGCAACATTTTGACGTAGATGGTAAGAAGAGTTTTAATTACTCTGATTTCAATCTGTTTATAATAATGTGATTTAATAATGTGGAAGGAATTATTGTGATTTAATGTAGCTTTTTTTAAGCTCATTTTCTACATTTTTTCATCTGTAAAAACAGGTGAAAAAAGACTCATTTTTCTTCTTTTTTCTTTTCTTTTTCATCTGTAAAATACAGAAGCATAATATTGCATTTACTTGAGAAACAAGTTTTAATGAAAAAAATTAATTCTGCTGTTTTTTTTCTGAAGTGAATTCTACACACTTCTGTGGTAAAAACTGGTGATTTATTTTTTTTTCAGGCTCATTTTAATTTTTTTTGGTTTCTTCATCTGTGAAAATAGGTGTATTTTTTTTTTCAAGTTTTCTTTTTCTGTAAAAACAGGTGAATTTGTATTTCTTGCTGTAATACTCATTTTGTCCACAAGAGGCTGAATTACACTGCTACACCATGTTTTGATCTAAATAAGACTAAAAACATTCATGTTTTAATTAAAATACATTATAGCCAAAAGAAAGACATGACAGTAATGTTACATAACGAGCAAACACACAACATATGTAACTTATGTTTAGAGTGCACAGAGAAATTAAAACTGAGATAATCATCTACAGTTGGTTGATGCTGTTGCAGGAATCAAAACAGTGTTTATTAGTTTATTTTCTGTTATAAATTCCACAAAAGTAAAAGTCCGTTCCTGGCTGTGTTTTTAGATAAAGGTTACATCGAAGGAAAGGAGCTGCACGCCTTCTTTCAACACATGCTGGAGAAAACTGAGGTGAAGGTAAAGACATAAAACATGATGTTAAGTTGATCGTCTTTGCACACGTGTTGATAAAATGATGAAATACAGATTCTTCAGCGGCAAGAAAATATAAAAGGAACCTCAAGTTTTCTGTTTATTCTCTTTGGTTTTATGTGATTCTTTCAATAATAAACCTTTCATTGTTTTAACAGTTTTATTTGATACGACCACCAGGGGGCACCAAAGTCACAAAATGACAAAAGTAAACAAAAGTTTTACTTCACTGACACTACAGGCAAAAAAAATGTTTTTTCATGCACTCAGTTTTGAGATTTTGGGATATTTAGCTTCATAACACGTCTTCTTTCAGACTAGTGGAAAGAAAACATCCAAAATATACATTTAGGTGTTTATTTTATGACACTTTGTCTATTTGTGTCTGTAGATTTCTCCTAAATTCACCATAAATTAGCATTACATAATGCCTCATTTGCATATTTAAACATAACATTTAAAAAAACTTGTAATAATGCAAATAATTGTCTTAATCTAATTAATCAACTGGGGAAGTTTCATGGTGATATCTTGTTTTTTTTACCCTTTTCATCTTTAGTGTCTCTCCTTAAAATTCTCCTCTGCTACTGTCAGTACGCAGAAAGTAAGTCTGTGTTGTTTTCAGAGGGAGGAGATAAATGAGGAGAAAATCAGAAGACTGAGAGAGAGATTCATGTCTGCGTACGACACGGCAGCTGACGGACGTCTGCAGATACACGAGGTGCAATAAAAAAAAAAATATTTTCAGCCTGCGATCATCAGAGATGTTGAATCACGTCTGCAGGAATAAAACACAGTGCATACATTTAACTCAGCATCATAATAAATATACAGTGGTTTATTATTTAGACTGGGTTTACTGAGTTGATGACGAATTGTAAATGAAAAAGGACGTATCATGTGAAAGATGCCTTCAGGTACAGTGGATGTAAAGTTGTCGTTTTTTCCAGCTGGCCACCATGATGCTGCCAGAGGAGGAGAACTTCCTGCTTCTGTTTCGCAGAGAAACGCCGCTGGACAACAGCGTGGAGTTCATGAGGGTGAGGGTCAAAGGTCAATGAATGATTAGCACAGTGGACATTCAGGGAATACATTTAAAAAATACAATAACAAGTCCAAACAATGCTTCTAAAACCTGAATAATATCAGCATATCTCACACGTCTTAATCAGAAAACGCAATATTCTGAAAAAGAAATATGTTTACATGACCTGTATCAAATTTGGAATATTGTCGTATTCTGAATAAAAAAAAGTCACAATAAGTTGATCGTGGTGAATTTCCATTATCGGGATAATCGTGAATATCCTCAGGATTTACTGCAGTTTATTACAGTGTATCTGCGGTGCAATACTAATATTTGTTTCTTTAAAAAAAAGTTGTAATGTTTTGAGAAAAAAGTCGTAATGTTTTACAGAAAAAGTAAAATTTTTATGTGACATTTTTTTTTAGTTTTACAGGAAAAAGTCACAATTTTATGAGAAAAAAGTCATAATGTTTACAAAAAGTCACTTTTATGAGAAAAAAGTCTGAATATTTACAGGAAAAAGTCACAATTTTATGAGGAAAAAAGTTTTAATGTTTCGATAAAGGTAAAGTGATTGACTTTTAAACATATGTTGTTGATTATCGGGATAACATCGTGACATGAAACTGTCGTATCGTCCCGTACTGTTGCAGCGGCTTGACTCAGACTTTAGTGACTGAAATCTGTCTTGCAGTTGTAGTGACACTGTGTGTGTGTGTGTGTGTGCGCGTGTGTGTGTGTGTGTGTAGATCTGGAGGAGCTACGACACCGACAGCAGCGGCTACATCTCACACACTGAGCTCAAGGTACCGCAGCAGTTTAACACTGCAGCATCAAAGAAAAACATTTCAGGATGTTTCCTTCAGTTGTGTGTTTTTGTCCCTTCAGGGCTTCCTTCAGGACCTCTTCCTCCAACACAGGAAGTCCATCAGCCCCGAAAAACTGGACGAGTACACAGAAACCATGGTAACAGCAGGACAGGGTTTTCACGGCCACATCTTCCTGTCGTTATAATAATAATTATTATTATTATATTCTGTGTTTTTTTTTTTTCCTCCTGTAGATGAAGATGTTTGACAAAAACAGGGACGGCAGACTGGATTTAAACGACCTGGCCAGGTACTGTCTGTTCAAAAAGAAAACAACCTGCTGTGAATCAATAATAATAATAATAATAATAATCTTACAATGATGTTGTTACTTGTCTCAAGAATCTTGGCCTTGAAAGAGAATTTCCTCCTGAAGTTTAAGATGGACGTAAGTTTTTATTGAGATGTTTTTTTTATTTTATTTCATATTTTAACTTTCAGTTGAACTTCTGTTGATAAAAATATGATAAAATCCTCAGTGTTTGTTATTGTTGTTGTTGTTGTTTTTGTCAGGCCTGCAGTCAGCAGGACAGGAAGAGAGACTTCGAGAAGATCTTTGCCCACTACGATGTTGTACGTTTAAATTAGATGTTTGTTGTTGTTGTGTGTGTGTGTGTGTGTGTGTGTGCGTGTGTGTGTGTGTGTGTGTGTGTGTGAGAGAGAGAGATACTGGTGTGTACAGATTTCTTTATACTTTTATTTTCAACTGGTGATTTTTGTCTTTTCTTTTTTTCATGATCTTTTTTTTTTTTTTTGAAATTGTTTTTTTTTCTTCATATGTGAAAACAGGTGAAATATTTTTTATTTATTCAGGCTAATTTTTCTAATTTTTCTTTTTTCATCTCTGAAAACAGGAGATTTTTTTTTTATTATTTCAGGTGCTTTTTTTCTTTTTTCACTTTCCTAAGTTTTGATTTTTTTTCTTCATTTGTGAAAACAGGTGAATTTTTCAAAGTGTTTATTTGTTGTATTTGTGTGGTGCACTTCTGCCTCTTGTGGCCGAAAATACTAAGACAACAACAAACACCCCAAAACAATTATTATGTTAATGATGAAAAGTGATTGAACGATAATACACATTTTTAACTACACAAAAACACAGATATGTTTATGCATAGTTTTATCATCTATACTGATAATTTTAAGAGGTGTGTGTGTGTGTGTGTGTGTGTGTGTGTGTGTGTGTGTGTGTGTAGAGTAAGACAGGTGCGTTAGAGGGTCCTGAGGTGGATGGATTTGTGAAGGATATGATGGAGTTGGTGAAGGTAAAAACATGTTTTTAATGAATCATAATATCACTGCCGTTTTTTATATTTTACCTTCTGTACAGAGCAGATATCAGTCAGTGTCAAACTTCTTACATTACACTGTCTAAATTAACTTATTAAATTAATCGGCCACAAGTTTGATAATTAAGTCATACGTTCTCAGATTCCAGCTTCTTAAATGTGAATATTTTCTGTTTTTTTTCTTCTCTGTGACAGCGAAGTGAATGTGTTTGAGTTGTGGACAAAACAAGACATTTGTAGACGTCATATTGGGTTTTGGGAAACATTGATGGACATTTTTCACCATTTTCTGACATTTTATAGACCAAACAAGTAATCGATGATTCGTTAGTTATAGTGACCTCTGACCTCTGTGTTAACCCCCCCCCGACCCTGCAGCCCAGCATCAGCGGCTCGGACCTGGATAAGTTCAGGAAAGCCCTGATGGGTCACTGTGACATCAACAGAGACGGAAAGATCCAGAAGAACGAGCTGGCTCTCTGCCTCGGCCTCAAGCTCAGCTAACGGAGCCTCGCAGCGTTCTGCTCCTCGTTTCAACTTCTCTTCTATTTCTCTTTTTCTATTTTAACGTGCATCTTTTATATCAGCGGTTCTCAAAGTGGGGTCCAGCAAAAAGAGGAATACTTTATTTTCACTATAACTCCATCCATAAGTAGCACAGTGACAGAAGATATGATTATTTTGATCATGGGTTTCATACACTTTCTGTAATAAAACTTCTAAAAGCAAAAATCCTGAAGCTAAAAATAAAATAATAAATAAATAAATATAATTTAAAAATTAATAAAAATAAATAAATAAAAGGGAAAATGTCACATTGGATCAATTAATTAATACCTACATTTATTTTTAATATTATTTTTGGTAAATTTAATGGCATACTAATTTATTTATCGAGACATTAATGTAATTTTTTTTTTAGCAGCGTCTGTTCTCCATATTGTTAATTTAATAAATTAATCTATTTATTTATTTTTGCCTTAATTTCTTATTTATTCCAATTTTTTTTTTTTAAATGTATTTACACATTTTTTTTTTTTTTTTTTCCCTTTGCATTGCCGCCCTATTTATTTCCCCAGATGTATTTATTTCTGTATAATAATTTTTGATTTAGTCCCTGGTGTATTCTCCATATTGTAAAGGGTCTTTGGCTGAAAAAAAATTGAGAACCTCTGTTTTAAATTCCCCTCTGACTCATTCTTTCTGCCATCGTTATTTCTGGTAGTTTATCTTACCGTGATATGAATATAGATTTAAAAAAAATATCTAGTTGCTGCTTCTTTGTAACGTGGTAATATTGAAACTGTTTGCATGACATTATTGTGAAACCAGTAACATGAATGATGCTTAATAAAAAGTATTAAAGCTTTGTCTTTCTTTCTGACACAATAAGTCTACAAAACAAAAACTGCATTATTAGGTGGCTTTTATAGTGTCCCAAAATGAATATAAAATGTTTTGGAAAATCTTTAGTGGTAATATAAAATATGCAATTTTCAATGAGCCAAATATATATGTTGTTGAAGTATATATACATCAACACAACATGAAGAGCAGCAACCAATGTATGCGACTTTGTAACATTTTAAAGTTTTAATACAGCTCTTCATTTCATAATGTTTGTAGGTAAAAAGCTAAACAGCAGAGCAACAAGGTTCTACTACTTTCTAGTTCTATAGTTTCTAGTTCTGTTATATTTGGGCTGAGACATGAATCTCAGAGGTAGAAATCACAAAAAATAAAACCAAAACTACTTTTGTCCTTACGGGGACATTTGTTTTCAGGTAAAGTTTGCAATTCGGGTGGCTCGACCTTTAAACCAGATCTACAATTAGCTGAAGTGCAAACACCTGCCCAGGTTATCAGAGGGCCGACGTCCCAAACTGATGCCAATTACATCATCAGTGTGCGACGTGATTGGTCGCCTCAGGCACCAACATTTGAAAAGGGCCACAGTCTGTTCAGCAGTGATGAAGCTGAAACAATAGTTTCTGATTTTGGTGGTTTCCTCAAGTATTTTCAGGCTGTTTGGCTTCAGCTTTAAACCACAAATGTCTTCTGGATTTTGTGTGAGGTAAGATTACTTTTCTTTATTTCAACACATATCATCGTTGGCAATTAACCTGGTTTTGTTTTGTTCATGTTCTCCTCTTTTTTTCAGAGTGTTTGTGCTCTCACTGTTGACTTTTGGGAAGCATGCAAATGGTAAGAATTCATGCTACACAAAATGTGGTTCAATTTAGTAGCTTCTTTACAAGACTGACCTTTTTCTTTTAAATATTTAAAATGTTTTCTCTCTACCAGCACTCAACTACAGAAGTAGAGGCTCCAGTGGTGTTGAACCTTATTTTTATTTTCCAAGAAGCCTCAAACCTGCTCATTCTTCCAGTTATGAGAGCTCTGCACAATCTGGAGGGTTTCTGGGTAGTTCTGGACCCAGTGACACTGAAGGTGTTTCATCTGAGGACCTGAAACCAGCTGCTGGAGGTTACAGTGGTTCTTTTGGTAGGCAAGTAGATGGTTACAGTCCTGAGGGAAGTGTTTCTAGTTACATGCCTGGCCCACCAATCATTCAGAAACCCAGACCAAACTCACGGCAGCCACCTCAAACTAACTCTAATACAGATGGTGTCCTCCAGACAAAAGCTGGCATGTGGGATGTTCTTTTACCACAGAAGGAAAACCGTTTTGAGTCGGGTATTGCTTCAAGTTCTGCAATTGAAATGCTTTCTGGTCCCCAGCCTGAGGTAGACTCCACTTGGCTGTCACAGCCCATCTACCCATCCTCCAAGCCCCAGCAGCAGCCTGGTGGCTACCCATCCTCCAAACCCAGCTACCCATCCTCCAAACCCAGCTACCCATCCTCCAATCCCAGTTTCCCATCCTCCAAACCCAGTTTCCCATCCTCCAAACCCAGTTTCCCATTCTCCAAACCCAGTTTCCCATCCTCCAAACCCAGTTACCCATCCTCCAAACCCAGCTTCCCATCCTCCAAACCCAGCTACCCATCCTCCAAACCCAGTTTCCCATCCTCCAATCCTAAGCAGCAGCCTGTTGGCTACCCATCCTCCAAACCCAGCTACCCATCCTCCAAACCCGGTTTCCCATCCTCCAAACCCAGCTACCCATCCTCCAATCCTAAACAGCAGCCTGGTGGCTACCTGTCCTCCAAACCCAGCTATCCATCCTCCAATCATAAGGAGCCTGGTGGCTACCCATCCTCCAAACCCAGTTTCCCATCCTCCAATCCCAGCTACCCATCATCTAAACCCCAGCAGCAGCATGGCAGCTACCCATCTTCCAAACCCATTTATCCATCCTCCAATCCTAAACAGCAGCCTGGTGGCTACCCATCCTCTAATCCCAGCTACCCATCTTCCAAACTCACTTACCCATCCTCCAATCCCCAGCAGCACCCTGGTGGCTACCCATCCTCCAAACCCAGTTACCCATCCTCCAGGCCCCAGCAGCAGCCTGGCAGTTATCCATCCTCCAGGCCCCAGCAGCAGCCTGGCAGTTATCCATCCTCCAGGCCCCAGCAGCAGCCTGGCAGTTACCCAGCCTCCAGGCCCCAGCAGCAGCCTGGCAGTTACCCAGCCTCCAGGACCCAGCAGCAGCTTGGCAGTTACCCATCCTCCAGGCCCCAACAGCAGCCTGGCAGTTACCCGGTCCTCCAGCCCCGAGCAGCAGCCTGGCAATTACCCAGCCTCCAGGGCCCCAAACTCCATGGCTCACGAGCACTGGGGCTACCCAGACTCCATGGCTCAATAGCACTGGGGCTACCCAGACTCCATGGCTCACGAGCACTGGGGCTACCCAGACTCCATGGCTCAATAGCAGTGGGGCTACCCAGACTCCATGGCTCACGAGCACTGGGGCTACCCAGCCGCCAGGGCTGAGAAGACCTGTGGCTACCCAGCCTCCAGACCCCAGCAACAGTCCAGTGGCTACCCAACCTCCATGGCTCACTAGCATCCTAGGGCTACCTACCCTCTGGGCCTGAGCAGAAGATTGGCAGCTACCCATCCTCCAGGATCTATCAGCAGCCCACTGACTCAAACCCACAAATTGATGTTAAACCAAGAAGTTTAAGACTAATTCCAATAGCATCCCCAGACCATCCCAGGTGGCAGCAGAATCTGGTGTCAGTGTACAACAGACCTTATTTATCTTGGGTATCCACACTGTAAGTTGGTTGAACTTAAATATTTTGTAACAGATTTTAAATCTTACATTTAGACAATGTTCATTTTGTTATTCCTCAGATGACTGTGCAGGAAATTTAAGTTGGGTAAATGCATTGCAAACTTACTAAAAGGTGTTCATGTTTTCACGTTGCTGACCTCTTTCTGGAAGCAGTTTGTCCTGGCATCAACTTTTTGTTTAATTCAATAAAAAAAAGTACTTGGAACTGCTCCCCCTGCCTATGGATGTCATTTGCAACTTCAAATTTTAGAGTACTGTTGAGTGACAGTGCTTCACATTATCCTGACAGAATAGTATTGTGATGTCTTTGAACATGTGTTGCACTAAATATCAGATATACTGAACTCTGGGTTTCTTCCTGGTTATTGGGTCTCTTGGTACAAGAATGATGACATTGTGAAATTACAGCTCACAGTACTATGTATGCAGAGAAGAATTTCCTACTTCTGTTTCGCAGAGAGCTGCTGCTGAGTCAAAGGTCAAATAATGCAGAGCTGAATGAAGACTGAGTTCAAGGACAATTAAAAAAATAATAATAATTTTTGAATTGGAAGTAAACCCACAGAAGATACGTGACAATAGACAACTTTTCTGTTTTAATTTATCATTACGTGGTACAAACTCCTGGGAAAATAAAGGCTTGCTTTATGGCACAAGCTCTAGGACTTTGGACAGTAGCCAGGCTGCTAGCAGTAGCCTGTTTGCTAACGGCTACATTGCTAATGGTCAGTAAATTAACAGGGAACTACAAGGAAGCCAGAATTTGGCTGGTCCTGACTTCCTTGTATTCCTGTGGTGAAGTAGGCTGTGTGTTCATGACAGGTCTGCGGTCAGCCAGAGTCTTACAGCAGAGGTTGCTGATAATATGTTAGCAGTTAGCAACATGGCTACCGCAAGCAGCCTGACTACAGTCCAGTGCAGCAAGAAGCGACCTTTACCAGGCTCATCTGCAGCCGGCAGCATAATAGCAGCTCCCAGTTCCTTTCTCCTAAGCATTAGCTAGCACCACTCACGTTAGCCATATTACTAAGGCTAGCTAATGCTAACACTAGCATAGGGTGACCAGACATCCCCGTTTTCCAGGCACAGTCCCCATTTTTGGTGGCCTGTCCCTGGCTGGAGCTGTCCCCTGAAATGTGTAAAAAAGCATGCTGCTTCTTTGTAAAGTGGTGACATGAAACAGTGTTCACATTATTGTGAAACCAGTGACATGAATGATGGTTAATAAAAAGTATGAAATCTTTGTCAGTTGTCTTTCTTCTCTGACACAATAAATCTGCAACAAAAACTAAAGCAACAGCCATACATTTTTTTTCAGCTCATATCAACAAACTGGTGAGAGGATATTTTAATACCACTCAAAATGTCATAGTTTTGTTTGTAAATGAGCTAAACAGGCGATCAACAAGGTTCTTCTACTACTTTCTAGTTCTAGTTTCTAGTTCTGTTGTATTTGGACTGAGGCAGAAATATCAGAGGTAGAAATCTCAAAACTTCAAAGAAATAAAACCAAAACTACTTTTGTCGATAAGGGGACATTTGTCTCGGAGCCAGGTAAAGTTTGTAATTTGGGTGAATTGACCATTGAAACAGATCTACAAACTGATTGGTTCTGAGCTCACAGAAGTGAAAAGTAGAAATGTGTGTAATTAGCTGAAGTGCAGACACCTGTCCAGGTTGTCAGAGGGCTGCCGGCCCAACCTGATTCCAATTACATCATCAGTGAGATATTATTGGTCGACTCAGGCACCAACACTTGAAAAGGGCCACAGTCTGTGCAGCAGTCAAGAAGCTGAAACAATAGTTTCTGATTTTGTTGGTTTCCTGCTAGCAGCACAAGTATTTTCAGGCTGTTTGGCTTCAGCTTTAAACCAAAAATGTCTTCTGGATTTTGTGTGAGGTAAGATTACTTTTGTTTATTTTGGCACATATCATTGTTGGCTAGTAACCTGGTTTTGTTTTGTTCATGTTATCTTCTGTTTTTCAGAGTGTTTGTGCTCTCACTGTTGACTTTTGGGAAGCATGCAAATGGTAAGAATTCGTGCTACACAAAATGTGGTTCAATTTAGGAACTTCTTTACGAGTCTGACCTTTTTAAAAGTCTTTTCTCTTTCTAGCACTCAGCTTCAGAAGTGGAGGCTCCAGTGATGTTGAATCTTACTTTGAGTATCAAAGAAGCCTCA
>JAOVVB010211364.1:0-10708 GCA_028570985.1 Heterobranchus longifilis
ATGAAGACTTTTTTCCTCAAAACATGAAGACTTTTTTCCTCAAAACATGAAGACTTTTTTCCTCAAAACATGAAGACATTTTTCTCAATACATGAAGACTTTTTTCTCAATACATGAAGACTTTTTTCCTCAAAACATGAAGACTTTTTTCCTCAAAACATGAAGACTTTTTTCTCAATACATGAAGACTGAGTATTCTGGGTGCGCCACACAGTGAGCATTGGCATTTATTCCAGATATTATAGACATACCATCCCTGCGACTTATCCATGAAAACAGTGTTGAAAACCAGAAAAATGTTTAAAGATGTCCCATGATATTTTTGGCCACATGTGAAATGGATTTAATGAGGTAGTTTCATGTATCTAGTTTGCAGATTTGGCAGCAGCAGTATGGAGCATTTATCTGGGTGAAAATGAGAAAGCAAACAAACCCACCTTGGCAAAACTCTTGAGGATATATTTAAATTACCTCATTTCAACCTCAGGCCTCTGGTTTCCCTATGCACCTTCTTTTTTTTAAATTTTTTTTTTATAAATGTAAAATAAAGGGTTTCCATATCTCATAAACCCTGCAAACACAGCGGGGAGTCTAGTTTCTAATATCACACGAGCTCAAACGCACAACTGGAGTCCGGGCCACGTGAGGTACATCTGCTGAGGTTTAAAACAAAGAGCAGAGCGCTGCGGTGGCTGGCTGGCTGCTTTGCTCACAGAGGACATCATTAGCTCTGTGATAATAAGAGCAAACACCTCTATTATGTTCCCCGGGGCATGTAATATATATATTCACACCTTGTTAGACCGTGTGACCGTCCCTATTAGTCTCAGCAGTTAGACCACGCCCGCCCGCTCATTAACACCGCCGATGGAGATACAAGGCAGTCATAGATACTGGTAAAATACTGTACTGGCTTTTAACTGATTGTGGAAATAAAATGGCCAACCGGCTAATGTATCACACTGTGCCGTGTCATAAAGATATGACTGTTTTAAAAGCTGTGAGCAAAGCTTGGCTGTACAGCACGCAGGTCAGCCGGCGGTGCCCCGTGATGGTGCGTAAATGAAACGGTAATAGAGGGTTTCATCACCACTACTAATTACTGAATGACAGTTCTCTCACCAGTGTGTGAGTGTGTGTGTGTGTGTGTGTGTGTGCGTGCCTGTGTGTGTGATAGGCCTAATTAGATAAACTCCCATTACACTTAAAAGTGCATTACTGCTGCTCTTTTGTAAAGGCTATAATTAGAGCGCTGCAGAGAGTGAGTGGTAATTAAGTTATTTCTCAAGTATTATCAGTCTGCTTGTTATATGAGCCAATTGTATTTAAAAAGATAGAATACATATTTGACTTCATGCCAGTGCTTTGTTAACTTATAGATATTAAAGCAGAGAGCTATTACACAGTGCGTGATTGATTAGAGTGTGTGGCAATGTATATCTCGCCCTCTCCTCGAGGGGTTTCTGCCTGATAAAATTAAAATATCAATGGACGAGATCATTTGCAGAAGCAAATGACAACACGCGTGCACATTTCTCGTCTCGGGCTCTCAGCCTGACTTGGCATTTTTGTGCATGTGTCATCCGATGCCTGCAGCAGCAGCAGTGCAAACCCCAGATCCTCCGACTAATCCAGATTGCCTTCTAATCCCGATCACACTCTCCTCTTCCTGCCATTGACTCCTTTATTCCTCTGCAGTTTTAAAGCTTTTTCTAACGTCCCGTACCTTCCTTTAATTGCCGCTGTCCTGCATTACGTTAAGTAGCCGAGAGTCATTGTCAAAGGCCCTAAAACCCAAGCTCCACCCACACAGGTGTTGCCTGTATATATAGATCAAATACACGATATAGAACACATCTTTTTAGATGTTTTAGCTGTAAAAAAGTGGCATGGATGCATTTTTTCCCTGTGCATCTTTGCATATAATTACCTCTCTCCTCTGTCCCTGCACCAGCAGATTTAAGTAACACTTGTAATGATGTTAATCGCTGTCTTAGGAGACTTTAACAGGCCTTGCAGTGAAAGCTATAGGAGACTGGGTCACTGGCACATTTTCAGAGGGGTTAGCAAATCCCATTGGACGGGCGGTGGGGTGGATTGAGAGCACGGACGGTTGTGCCAGGAGAGCGGCAGCAGATCCTCTTTCTACGCTGATCTGAATGGGCCTATTTTTAGCACACGGGATGGTTTTATTGGACAGATAGATAACTCTCGGTTGCACGCTTGTGCTCCGTCTGTGGCTGCTGCGTGCACACGGATCATATCGAAGTTTTGGATCATGCAGCTATTGTTCTATTGAGATGGATTGTAGGCCACAGGTTTAAAGGATAATAACGTGAAGCCTATAATTATAGACAGCAGATACAACAACATAATCAAGATTTAGCCTTCATATAACACACTATACACTTACAATACAATACAAGAACACCATAAACTAAAGCTGCTCAACAACACCTCATTTCTCTCTGTTTAATTATAATTTATTAGATAGGCAGGGTTTGCTGCATGGGATGCCTGTAAGCTTTCACTGTAAAATATGCAAAACAAGTAATTGGGTAATATCTATCTGAATTTTATCAACATAAAAGAAATATTTGGAGGCAATATTCAGCAGAATGTAAAGGCTAAATGACCCACAGGTCTCGATGAGTGACAGGCCAGCACAGACACACTGCGCCACATTATCTTAGCTGGAGTGTATAGATTTCACAGATAGAGGAAAAGGAGAGACCGAAATTACTATTTTCCTCAGACGTGGGACCCAGAATGAATGTCGTGCCCAGGGTTAGCAAATCTCATTTACAAATTTCAGGCAAAATATCCCTCCTTCCTCGTGTCTCCGCCGTCTTCGCCTCCCATCACAATAAAAAGGAAGCTTCTCATTTAGCAGAACTGTGGGCCTGGAGGCCATGTGACACACACACACACACACACACACACACACACACACACACACACACACACACACACACACACACACACACACACACACGCATATGCACGCACGCACACACACACATGCACACACTGCATACAAACCAAATGAATCTCAGTCCTACTGCACAGGGCTGACTTTCTGTATATTTCATCTATTCCTTCTTTAGAAACTTGTGATGTAAGACCAAAAACTGTTCACACTGACTGCTTATTTTAGATTCTCGTAAAGTTTTATATCAATATATCAAATACTGTATTTCAGGCAAAATGTCTGTGAAATGTGAATTCAGTGATTTAGTTTTTTGTGTACTGCAGGTGTGTTTTAAGTTATGTAAAGTAGGCACATAGACACACAATACTAGCACATAAAAACAAACTGCATAAGATGGTTAACTATGAAAAATATAATTGGAAAAATATGCATTTGATCAGACTTTTTTTGCATTGCTGTTTTGTGTTGCTAAGCGCATTGCGTTTTTTTCCCTTCTGTACGGTCAGTATACTAAGCTGTATACTGACCTGCGACAGACAGGTCCTGCAGGTCCTGCAGGGTTAACCCTTAAAATTTCCTGTCATTTATTTATATTTATGGTTTTACATGTCTCTTTTAATCTTACTTTAATTCCCCTACATTTTATCTTTGCATATAATTGTTCATTTATTTATTTACTTTCTAATATTTATTCTTTGACAATTATCATATGATCTTATTTATATATCAGGTGGTTTTTAGACAATTCCTTTTTTTTTTTTAAACCTTTTATAGGAGCGAATCTCTTCTCTCTGCTGATCTCTAGCTGGAGCATTTTAATCATTTATTTTTTTAAATAAATTCAAGGTTTTATTAAACATCTTTGGTTTTCAGAAGGAATATTTTTATGTATTTTATACAGGCGGTCCCTTTGCGCCCGTGCACCTGCAACATTTGTAAAAAACGTTGCACCCAAACACAAACCTAACCCTAACCCAGGGTTTGCACTGAAGTATCCAGGCTTTTTTCCTTCCTGTCATCCTCTTCTGACCACCATTCATAATTTAACTCAAATGTTACTTGTGGAAATATGTTCATCTCTGCAGTGCAAAGTTTGTTACAATCTAAGATGGTTATGCATGTCTAGTTAAAAGTCCCAGTGCTGTTTACTGTCTGTTGTATAAAGGTAAATATTAGGAGAAAAGAGTAGCCGGTCTCAGTTTCTGTGTATGAGCCTGTTTGTCTGTCCTTGTGTGCATATCCTGTTCACAGAAAAAAAAAAAAAACCGCGTCTTTATCCACTTGGCTGGATCCCAACATCCTGAGCTCTTCTTTCTTATTTTGGTTCAAGTTTGTTGCAGAATGAAAGCAGCGTTTTGAGAGATGATCACAGACGTCCTCCCCAGAGGAATCTTAAGGAGGAAAGTGAGCCTATTTCCAGCGCTGCAGCAGCGGAGAGTGGGACTCATTATGACTCACTCGGAGCTGAAACGCTCTGGATGATGTCTGAGTCAGACACCAGGGCCAGTGTCCGCTGCCATGGTGATGCACAGCCAAATGTAACTGAACTCAGAGAGCAATAGAGATGGAAATGAAATGAGGGAAGCTTAAAAGGGCCCCGAGGCGACTTCGCTATTGTCATGATAAAATTCCCAGAGTAAAAACTGGCGAGCTATAGGCTCCTGCATGTAGACTGATAACTCTGAGATCCTCTAATACTTCAGAGTGCACAGTCTTTGTGCAGAGTGTTTGATATTGAAGGTACATCTAGGCCAAATTCAGGGACAATTCCAAAATAATAAACTTTTCTCACTTTCTTCCTCTGGATTTCTTCTGGGAAATCTTCTGTATCTTATTCCTTTTATTCAGCAAACATGTAACAAAATATGAAAGGCTTGCGACTCGAACAAAGCCAAGAAATGGTGATTAGAGATTTTCTGTGAACGCAATATGCAGACACAGAAACACAGCAGCCGCATGCCGCACTAATGCAATTCTGCTTTAATCATGTCGTATCTCTTTGTGATTTTATCCACACGCTTCGAATGTTATCACTCCTTTTCATTCGTTATCAGTCCCATAGATATAGGTCAGTAGGGGCCTGCTGCACCTACTAGTAGGTTCAGAAGGCTGCCATCATCGATTCATGTGGTTGTAATTGTGACTGCAGCAACACAGGACTTTCGCATCCCGGATGAAACATTTTAACATCCAAACCATGATGTTTTTTTCTAAAGCTACAGACTGTTTTCTGTGCCTAAACCTAAAGAAGTCACGGAAATGTAGATGTTTTTATGTTTTGTTAAAGTGAAACCGAAACCTACTGAACTTGTGATCCGCCTGCACTGAACGGGGCTGCTGCCAGCTGGTGTTTTATTTTGCATCCTGATCTTATCTTGATTTATCTTTCTCGCCTGATACGACCGGAAAGTTTCTGTAAAACCAGGCTCATCACAAGCAATATTTTCTTACTTTTCTTCATTAAATACATTAAAAGTTAAACAATACAATTACTCATTTTGACTTCAGCCCAAATCACCAAAATCCTCCAAGACAGAAGTCAAAAAGTCAAGTCTGTATTGCGAGACTTCCACAATCACAAGCCTCTCTCACGCCATGATTCTCACTTTGGCACCCTGCGGCTAATGGCTGAAATCCAGTCCGCCGAGCAGATTAGGAAAAAAAAAAAAACTTGCACATGCAGTACTTGTCATGCAGGTGCGTCGGAGAGGAGCTTAAAATCTTGAAAACGGGAGCAATTCATGGAGAATTCATTCGCAGATGAAAGTCTATACGGCCCGGAACATTACACTGATGTATGGAGTTAATAAATGCGGTAATTGTGCAGAAATGTTTCAAAGACACTGAAATCCACTGAAAGCAGCCACCTGCTGCAGCACCAGCGTGTGTAATTTGACATGTCCGTTGCCTGGGCTTCACTGTACCGTCGGCAGCAGAGGACAGTGATGTAAGGACAGAGACACGTAACAGCAGATATTAATCCGATGTGCCTGGCGCGGCCCGGGCAGGCTGGCCTCCAGCCAGTGAAAGAGAGGAGAGGGTCAGATGACAGCGCCTGTCGCTGCCAAGTCCAGCAGGTACAGCAGGAGTCAGGCACACAAACCTTACACCTCCCTCTCTCTTTGTCTCTCTGCCTTTGTGTGTTTTTATCTCTTTCTGACGCTCCGATTCACACACGGACGCAAACACTGATTAATATTTGAGGAGAACAAATCTGATGAAGCCATATCGGCCGATATTTGCTTCTTTTTTTTAAAATTTTGTGCAAGCACATAACAAGATTTTTGACAAAACCCCTTTAACTTAGGTTACTCGAGAGCTGCGACACGACTGAGAAAAATAACTTGATAAATAATAACAAGGGCTGCTGCAGAAAATAATTATTTAATGTTGATTAATGTGCTATTATTTTCTGCATTAGAACATCAGTAAAAAGTCTGATATATGTATCTGTAGTGAAAGAATTCAAACACAATATCCCAGTTAAAGTCGAAGAATTATATTTACGGAAATTAACTGAGAAAAGCAACAAATTTGAGAGATTTAAGAAGCTGAAATCACCAAATGTTTTGAATTTTTCCTTAGTAAAATACTTAAATGATTCCATTATTTTTTCATACAACCTACTATTAATTGACTAATAGTTTCAGCACAAAAAAATATATAAATAAAAATATATGAAATTGGAAATTCATGTTATTGGGAAAAAAAAAACATAACAAAAAGCAGCCTATAAAACACTGTATGTCCAGACATTTCTTTCTGAATATCTGCCAGTGCATACACTGATACTGATATATCTGTTATACGCATGCACGCACATATACAGTGCACACACACACACGCTCGTGCACACACACACTGCCAGAGGCCAGCTCTGTGACCTGAGAGTCGCTGACAGACAGCAGGCATGCAGAGCTGACAGGGCTGAGCTCTGCTTCAGCCAATCTGTGTCATTCACTACCTACAGTCACCCCGTACACATTAACACCCTGTCTACATGGATATTTTTAAAAACTGATATTTCTCTCCTCGGTTTAAAAAAAAGAAAGGAGAATTCCATCCACACGACATCCGTGTCAATAAATATCTCCGTCCACATTAGAACGCAAATGCTCGAGTAGGAGGCGATAGATGCAACACGTCAGCGACACGTCACTGACACGTCAACGACACCTTAACGACACGTCAAACAACAGAGAAGAAGAATCTGAGCACACAGTTAGCTGATTTAGCTTTAGCTTTGGCGGTAGCAACAAAACAGTGTTTCTCGTGCATGCTAGGGCTGCACGATATGAGGAAAATATGCAACTGCGATTATTTTGACTGATATTTTTTGCATTATTATTCCCATTTTCATTGAAAAAATATATAAAAATTATAATTTTTTTGCAAGGAACTGCTCCAAACAAGGATGTTTTTAGAATACGATTTGTAGGCCGGGACATCTCTGCAGCACCACGATATTTAATTTAAAATGGGATTTTGACACACATTTCTCCTTCAACATATATTGCGCCTCTTGCAATTTGAAAAGTGCAGTAGGTCATATTGCGATTTCAATAAAATGTTGGTGAATTGTTGAGCCCTAATATGCAGGCAGACTGACAGAGCAGCAGCAGCAGCCTGCAGGGTGGGATCACCTTCACGGGATTAAACAGGTTGAACTTCACTGAATTTTCATCTGTGCGGCCATCGATTCAACAATATTAGGAGTGGCAGAGGTGTGGATGCACAAATGGCTTGTTTGCACATGCGTGTTTCTGCAACTGCGTGTAGAAAAGTGCTTATGTGTGTGTGTTTATCTGTGTGTGTATGTGTGTGTGTGGGTCTGCTGTCTTGTCTGTGCGAGATCTCATGTGTAGGAGTATGTGGAGAGGGAAAATATCAATATGTTACAGGATTGTGTTTTTCTCACCGCTGTTATCTTTGCTTTCCCACCTCCATTACACCCCCATCAGCCTTGGATGGATTAAATCAGCAATAAAGACCTCCATCCATGTCTCTGTAAAAGACATGAGACACATTAACGCCACACACACAAAGAGACGTCTTGTTTCTAGAGGCAGATTTTACAGCATCTATATTTGTTCTGCCTGCTGTTTTGTTTTAGGTGTGCGCGTCTGTGTTCTCGTACATGCATCCATGCGTTTGTGTGTGTAAAAAGAGGCGATATGTAGCGGGGAAAGACAAGGGAAATGTGTTAGGCACAGCACCTTGGGCAGTGCACATTCAGATGCTCGGCAAATGATTAGAAATGGTTTTTATTGACATTGTAAATGCGTTTTACACAGGCAATAGGCTGCCAAGGGGATAAAAGACTCATGCTATCAAAGCCACGTGTGGCAGGCCTCCCACAACGCGGGACGGCGTGTGCGCCAGTGTGTGTATGTGTGTGTGTGGCTGTGTTTGAGTGTTTTTCATAGCTTTTCTTTTAATTACCCCCCTTGCGATTTAACTGAGGAATAGGAGACTGGCTATGCAATGTTAAGTATCTTTGGCTGGGAATAATCTGTTTAGTCTGTTTGGTTTGATCTTCAAGAATAAGTCATTAGTTTGCAAGCAATCTGCTCCCGCTCCATCCCTCCCTTTTACTCCCTTTCTCTCCTCCCCTGCATAGTGTCTTTATTTAGGCAGTTTCTTTGGAGCAGGGTGACTCAAGTTACCCAGTTACATAACAAAAAACGGGTAAGGAGATATTGTGAAAAGAAGGGAGGGTCTGGTAAGGACATGGTTAACAGAAAAGACTGAGAGAACAAGTGAAAGATGGAGGATGTGAATCTTTACTTCCAGCTGATCGGGGAAATGAAGGGGTTTGTTGTACAGTACATTGCACACAGTGCGAGGAGGCCACTTCTTCTAGCTGCAAGGCACGGGCAAAGATTAAGTGCGAGCGTGTGTTTTTGTGTGTGTGGTGCTCAGACAGGGTGCAGATGAGAAGATTGTTAACACTGGATGAAGAGCAACCATTAGATGGTAATTGGCTGACCAGATGCTCTTCTCGCTGCATACAAATTACAGTCTTTAACTTCACCAGGCCTCTGGCTTACGCCGCTCCATTACTGGTTAGTTTGTGAACAATTGGAGCCTCCACTCTCAAGTAAAAATCCTACTATTTTTAGGAGCCATACTGGATACCATAGACTGTTTAAAAAAAGATGGACGTAGCTTCTGGGACTGAAAAGTGAAGCCAATGGTGAAGTGCTTTAAACCTGCATTCTTTCAAATGACCAGCTGTCCAAGAAGTCTAGTTGAATAGAAGTCTATGGGAAAATGAGCCTACTTCTCACTGGATTTATTACCTCAGTAAGTTGATGGTCTCAATCGTTAGTCTTTTTCAATACAGCATGATGTTCAATTTGGAAATTATGGTCACATTTCGAGCAAAATAAATAATAAAACCGGGTATATTTTAGGGTGTGACTACCTTGTGGTTGGCAGGTCGCCGTGGTAGCGACAGAATAGAGGCTTAGCAATGCTAACCGTAGCCCCGTGTACATTTAAATAGACGTGAACTTGTTTTGGGGTGTTGTCAGTGTTTCTGTCTAGGACTTTGACCCTTAAACAGTGTGTTTTCTCATCATGAAAATTATTTGTAACATTTGTGTTGCCTAAAAATGTTTTGCTTAGCATTTGGTTGCACCTTGCTAACCAAGCTAGCTAGCTAGCATTAGCTGGGTAACTTAAGGTTGACTCGTGAACCAGTTGAAAGTCTGCAAACTTTCCCTCTTCAGGGACAGCGGCTTAGCGCTACACTCCAGCTCTGCCTTATCATCCAAATATGGTCATGTCCGGTTGCAAAAAACCAAGATGGCGACGGCCAAAATGTCAAATTCAAGGCTTCAAAATGGTCCACAAACCAATGGGTGATGTCATGGTGGCTACGTCCATTCTTTTTTACAGTCGATGTACTGTACCCATCCTCCTAGACCACAACAATCTTTGTATTGATGGTTTTTTTTGTTTGTTTAACTGTGACAGTGAAGTGTTCATCAGTGACTTTCTTGTCAAAGATTTTGTTATCGAGTACTGTAATGTCCCAGTAAGAAAAAAGTGAACATCTGCAGGCTGGTCTCAATCTCTGTTTGTAGTAATTCACACACAGGACTTTCACCCAGGAGACCAGAGTTCACGTCCCATTTGAAAATAAAAGTCAACGTTATTTTTAAAGTCAGAGCGAAGTGTTTTTTTGTTGCCTAACCCTACCCCGAAGTAGTCCAGTTTTACAATGTTAATAACGTGTTTACAACCGTGACCGGCATGTACTTAAAACAGGCGGAAAACACTGCGACCGTTACGTGTTTAAAACGGGCGGAAAACAGTCGTTTGATCTCCTACGAACTGCCGTGTATACATTTCCGTATGATATCATACGGACCGTTCATGAGAATGCGTTGAAGTTTGTCTCTCTCCGTCCGACTCTGGGCTGTTTGCTCGGTGTTTCAGGGTTACTCAGAGCACTTTCTAAGTCTTTTTCAGACAGGGTGCCAAACTGTGTCAATGCCAAGAGAAGCATTAGCGGACCCTGCGCAGTCCCTCCCAAATGGATATTAATAAACCCCGCTCCGTCTCGCATCTACTTTCCAACCGGTCCCACTTCTTCTCCCTCTCCATCCCCTTTAATCCCCTCCTATCTCGCACTCCATCCTCCTTTTCGTTTTCTGTCTCCAGTCCTTTTCCCCTTAAGTGTCAATAACTCTTGCTTGCACACACACACACACACACACACACACACACACACACACACACACACACACACACACACACACACACACA
>JAOVVB010211386.1:0-10708 GCA_028570985.1 Heterobranchus longifilis
TTTTCTCCACAACCACCTGGCAACCGACACAAAATTCACAGATTACCAATATTACGGCCGATAAAGATAATTAAAAAAAAAAAGTATTTTATGAAAATACACCTTTTCTATGTTGATTTTGCACCAAAAGGTACTTAGAAAGGCTGCTTTTCTAAACAAATAACTTTATGAAAGATATAGAATATTATCATGCTTTATTATACATTATACATACCATGTATTACATTGTCAAACTATTCTAGAAATGAACACTAAGAAAAAAAAGAATAAATAAAAATATAATAAATAGCTAAATAGTCCTGTATGTTCAGTATCAGTCAATTGCTGACCATTTAAATAAAGAACTACATAATGCACCATTTCCCCCCAAGAATCGTTTTATGCATTATATGTTCTGTAAAAAAAAGTTTGCATATCGGACAACATATACACCGATATGATAAATACTGATATGTCTGTGACAGGCCAATGTTGGCTGGCTCTAGTCCCGACCCCCAGGTTGAGAACCACTGTGTTACATGGCTTCCTGCTTTGCTTCTGTCATAACTACTACAGCCACTAGAGCCCAGTTCCAGCTTAATCCCAGCCCACCTCCAGCTGCTGGGAGTCCCCCGCCCCCTCCTGTTTTCTGATAGGGTGTGTCTAGATTCCTCTGTAAACACACCCATTCATTAATTTGCAGGGTGTTATACCATATGGTGCTTCCTTCACAAAAATACTTAATTTAATTACATTTAAATTTAAATTAATTCCAGCCACTGACTCGTCTGGGGCCCAGCACTGAGGCATGGGGAATTCTAGGTGGCTTCATCTGTATGGTGTCGTTTTTCGGTGGACAGTCTAAAAAAAAAAAGACCAATAACAGCAACCTCCTTCATCCAAAAACAAAACAAAAAACCACCAGTTGCATGAATATTATCAATACCAGATTTCCAGGAAGTCTTGTTTATGTCTTTCAGCTCCTGTTGAAACACTTTTGTTCTTTATCTTTGCCAGCACATCGTCAATTAGCCACGCAATATGGGCACAGTAATTGAACACAGTGCTGTGATGACACAGTCTCCAGTCACTCGAATCTGGACATTGTTTTTCTGTTGTCTCACCTGTCACGGGACGATACGGAAGAATTTAAATATAAACTGATGATCATCTTGAACAAAACTGCTTACATCAGAATAATTTTAATAACCAACGCTGTACATTTATGGGATTTTACCCCATGACCAATTATTACTAACACTCCCTTACATGGCTGATGCTCGACATCCATTAAGGGAGAAGGTGTACACCGAATGTTTTTTAGACAAAGCAACAGTTAGTCTAATAATCCTGCTGATGAACTGGAAATGAAAACCCCACACTGCTGTGTGTTGGAGAATACCGCTGCTTGGTTTGCAGTTAATTTCCTTCCTTTGTTATGTTTGCACATCCTCTCTGAGCAAGTCACACCGGGTATGCCGACAACGACAGGTATCGACTGGTGGGAGAATAAACACTGACTGACTGCTGGGAACGGATAATAACTCCGAGAGAATCCTGTAAACGTTTTCTCCACTAACTGCAGATGCTACAGCAGCCACAGCTGTCTGTGTAACAAGAGCAAAACCTGTGAAGGC
Organism: Heterobranchus longifilis; assembly: GCA_028570985.1. NCBI lineage: Eukaryota > Metazoa > Chordata > Actinopteri > Siluriformes > Clariidae > Heterobranchus > Heterobranchus longifilis. Next base: position 1,617 of record JAOVVB010211386.1, read on the forward strand.
AGGTTTTTTTTAGAGAGTACATTTACTCAAGTACTGTACTTACAAATTTGAGGTACTTGTACTTCACTTGAGTATTTTCTTTCCCTGCCTCTTCCACTTCATACTTCTGCTCAACTACAATTTAGAGGGAAATATTGTACATTTTACTCAACTACAATTATTTGGCAAGTTTAGTTACTTCAATAATTAAGACTTTTGCAAACAAAACATATGAAGAACTTGTAAAATATTGTATATAATATCTATGGTTTAATGTAGATTAAATGACCTGATTGTAGAGATGAGATAATGGATTTTATCGTGTATCGCGATAAAAAAACACTCAACAGTTAATCGTGGTGAATTTCCATTCTCGGGATAATCTTGAACAAATTTACTACAGTGTCTTATCTGTGATGCAATACAAATATTCGTAATGTTTTGAGAAATAAGTTGGAATGTTTTGAGAAAAAAGTCGGAATGTTTTGGGGGAAAAAACCTCACAATTTTATGAGAAAAAAAACGGAACGTTTACAGAAAGTCATAATTTTATAAGATATAAGATAAAGGTTTAGAAAAAAGTTGGAATGTTTAGAGAAAAAAAGTCACAACAGCTTTACAATGTGAAAATTTGCTGCTTTTCCTTTTAATTATTTTATTTATTTCTTAATAATTTAGAGGTTTTTCCTGCATTGAGTACTTTTACTTTTCATACTTGAAGTACATTTTCCTGAATATACTAACATACCTTTTCTTAAGAAACATTTTCAATGCAGGACTCTACTTGTAATGAATATGTAATGTAATGTGTGGTACCAGTACTTGTACTTAAGTAAAGGATCTGAATACTTTCTCTGCCACCGGACCTATAAGCCCTCATCATCTACCCATTCATGTCTTGGAAGTTTAATTTTTGTCACAATTTCTGTTATCTCTGAAACATGTTTTGTTGGAGGATCCATTTGACACTTTAGGAAGATATGGAAATGTAATTTTTGTCAAAGAGGATGAAGAGTAGACCTTAATCCAATTTAAAGTCTTATCAAAGAGAAGGGTCTTAGTAAATAAGAAAGGGAAGCAATTGGCTGTAGAGTATACATATACAGAAAAAAAATGATTAAAAGAATATGCTAACAAAGAGAAATCCTCTCTATTGGCTGGAATCAGACAATGTTGTGAAGCTGAAAAAATATGTGGTTTTAAAATGGATGCAGATTGAATATGATCCAGGTTTCACCGGCTGTTTGACATCAAGGGTATGGCGGAGGCTTTACATGTTGCTGCACAAAGAGCGACACAAAGTGTGTCTTTTATGTTGCTAAAAGCTTGGAGGAGTATATATTTTAAAGAGGACCTATTATGCTTCCTTATTTTCTCTCATATATATATAATGTTACAATGTGGCCAAATCTAAAAATTAAAAAAAATGCAGTAAACGTACATAAAAGTAATCCCTGTGAGCAGGTGCTACAGTGGAGCGTTTCAGACAGAGAGTGAATACAGGTGCAGCAGCTATGGGCAGTATGAGTAAAATAAAGTGTTTTTGAACATTAAAGCATGTAAACATTTTCTAGTAGAAACCCAAAATACATGAACCTGAAAACGAGCATAATAGGTCAGCTTTAACCTCCATCTCGTCATATCGTGTTCTGATTTAGATATTTGTTGACACTGCTTACAATTCTCCATCCAAGCCCTTTTAATTAAAACACTACAATTATATGATCAGACTTGTGAGTCTGAGTCAAATCATGCCTAAGGTTGAAAGTGTGAGTCACAATTTCAGACACCATTTTGTTAAATGTCAGGAATTTGGGTTAGCCTTTTAGTAACTGCTGTTTTGTCATAAAATGCCAAAAGATGTAGCTTTGTATATGTTTGTTCAAAAGGTAAATGAGGGGACACGGTGCTTTCAATGACTCCAGTGTTAGCAGGGAGTTAGTTAGAGAACTTGGCCTTTCAAGTCCTGTACGGTTAGAGGCATCGGTCTGATTTATAACGTGCTTTAGGATGACCTAAGAAAGGCAAGGTGAAAATAAAATTAAAAAGTATGTACTCATGATGATACGGGATGAAATATGGAATTTAAATGATGCCAGGGCAGAAACTGTTGTAAGTCACATGTTGACACGACTGTTGACATTTCCTGTTTTTTTAATTTTTTTATAGCTCTTCCAGACCCAGTTTTCAGAGCACATTTTGTACCCTCCTCACACTTACACATCCAGGAGGTACCGGCACAGTCTTTCCTCTTGATTTAATTTGATTTGACTTTATTATCAGAATATGTATCTTGTGCCCCAAGGCATACACTGTTTCATATAAATAACAAAACACAGCATTTAAACAAACAACAAAACAAGCATATACTACATCAGACATATCGAATAAGCAGCTGCAGTTCAATCAATTTCACATTCAGTGGTTTGTCTTCACAAAGATCACTGAGGTCTCCAAACTCTGATTTAACAGTTTGACAGGCCGAGGAATAAAAGAGTCCTGCAGTGTTCAGTCAGTGGGACTCTAAATCTTCACTTTGATGGCAAAAGCTGATATTCCTCGAGTAAAATACGAGAGGGGTGTGATGTAATATAACCAGCCATAGACAACATTCTTTTAGTATACGCAGGCAGTTTAAAAAGTTGACTCAAGAGTTTGACCCAGCAGTCTATTCAGTCTAGCTTAAGTGCCTGTCTACATGAATCTGGATATTTTTGTAAAGAGATATTTTCCTCTCTGCTTTGGCCTCTCATCCACATGTAAACAGAGTTTATGTGCCTACAATGGATATTTTTTTAAATGCCTTCTAAAGTTAATATTTTCCAAAGCTCTGGTTACTGTGTGTCTGTGTGGTCGTGGAAACCGGGAGATTTTGGGAAACGATGACATCATCTCCTTAATTCGCACATGCCCATTGCTGCTTTGCGTAATGAGCATGCGCCAGAAACCACGACCAACACACTGCCGGCTCGGCTACATGCTAATGGCTAACGGCTAACGGCAAGCGGTACGCTAAGCAACAACTTTACCTTATCGTCCATTTCACATTTCAGTTTCTCCACAGCACCTTGGACCGTGTACCAGAAGGTTAAAGAAATAATTAGTTTCTATTGTTTTTGGAGTGTTTATGTGTTCTGGTGTGGACGGAGAGATTTATCAAAGCAGAGGTTGTGAGGACGGATTTTTTCATTTTGTTTTTTAAACGGAGAAGGAAGAAGGTTTCCGCACACTGTCCTGTTTACTTGACAGTGTGCGGGGGAACCTTTTTCCTCTTTTTATGGACTTCTCCTACGCACCTGTACACAAGAATTTGAAGGTGTGCATCAGCCTCTACATTCAAGATTTAAACGGAGGAGAAAAATATCTGTTTATACAAATATCCAGCTACATGTAGACAGGGCCTAAAGCTGAACACAATGGACAACTGCACCATGCACTGATTCCATACTGCATGAGACACAGCATTATAAATTGGAAAAATAAGAGGAATCTGTGTTTGCTCCACATGACCTTGGTATCCTAAATAAATAAATATGTTGTTGTAGGCCGAGCTTGCTGCAGATATAATCTGTGCACAGGTAAAGTAAGGTCCACGTAGATGCCTAAATATTTTTAGAAGGAAACTTCTTCAATCAACTGAACATCAGCAGTTTGTGGAGGATTTGAGTGGCTTGCTTAAAGGGACAGTTCACCCCAAAATCAAAAATACATATTTTCCTCATACCTGTAGTACTATTTATCAATCTAGATTGTTTTGGTGTGAGTTGTAAACAGTGTTTTGTGTCTCACAGAATATCTCCCGCCTCTGTTGTGCCCCCAGACATGGCAGACGGGAAGACAGTAGGAGGCGGTACATCTGACTGCAAGCAAAAAGGAACTTTTTTTTGTCTACTTTTGCTTAAAAATTCATACACGAGGTGCCCTTAAAGAAATAGTTCACCCCAAAATCAAAATACACATTTTTCCTCTTACATGTAGTTCTATTCATCAGTGTAGATTGTCGACCTGTTCTCACTCATTAAAAACAGCAGCTTGGTCAGTGGCCATCCGTGTCTGATACCGACGCACAGGGCACTCCTCTAGCTTCTGTATGAGACGAACTGCAGTCACTATTACTGTGCTTAAAATACAGAAATGAGGCATCATGGTTTAAAGGACACAAAGACACTCACCGGGTGAGCGGGAGGGGAGGTGGATGGATCGTTCACACACAGGACTTCGGGGTTCACTTCCTGTTAGAAAACAAAAGTTAATGTTGTTATTTTTTAACCAATCCCACGTCACGCCCTACGTCACGACGTAACTGCGTGCGGTATTTGTTGCCGTTACCATGGTTACAGCTGTCTTTGTAACCCGAAAATAGGGATTTTAATGCAAGCCCAGTGGTGCCACGCCAAGTCGTTTTGTTGTAGTCCCGTTTTACAACATTAATCACGGTGTTAATGACGTGTTTGCGACAGTGACCAACGTTAATGGCGTGTTTACAGCTGCGAAGAGAAAGCATTAAAAAGTGATGCCAAGGGGTTCTGATCGAGCTGCCGTTTTGCACGAGATGGGAGTGAGAATGTGTTGCAAGTGTTGGAGATATCGGCCACAGAGAGACTCGTGACAGTGCGAGTTGTAAACATTAATGTCGTCCTTGGCTGAGCTGTAACGTTAGCTAGCTCAGGTGAGCTTACGAGCGAGCCTCTCGTCCATGAGAAGATGCACGCTTCTTTCTGCATGGTGACGCGGTTGGCGGGCGTAGTTCGGTAGAAAGAAAATAGTTCTGACATGAAACTGCTCACAACAAGATCTGTGGATTATCTTGAGTATTTTTGATTTAGGGGTGAACTGTCCCTTTAAGGGCACCTCAATTTTTTTATTTTTATTGTATGAATTTGTTATGAGCAAAAGTAGACCAAAAATTTCCTTTTTGCTTGCAGTCAGATGAACAGCCTCCTACTGTCTTCCCGTCTGCCATGTCTGGGGGCACAACAGAGGCAGGAGATATTCTCAAAACACTGACATCTGTGTTCACAAGACCAAGATCTCTCTCTCTGGGCAAGTTGTTCCATGGCTGTGTTCAAAACTGCATCCTAAAGTACTGCATACTTAATCTGTATGTATTGCATACTGACTACTAAATGAACGATTAGAATCAGAAATTGTTTAGAATTTCTGATTAAGTGCCATTACCAACAGACTGTACACTAGGGATGCACGATATGAGGAAAATATGCGATAACATTGTTGAATATTGTGATAATGATGTGATAATAAGTCATATCAGCTAAAATACAACACATTGCTTGTTGAATTAAAAAAAACTGAAAGGAAGTTATTTCTGACATTTCATTGAACAAATTAAACATAACAACACAAAAGGCACTATTTAAAAAAGAAAAAGAAAAGAATGATAGTTACATTTTAAAGAGCAGTTTTCTACTAATACTCTCTTTCCACTAACTCAATATGCGATATCTCGCAGTCTTTCCGGACGTGTTTATTGCAAAAGTTGATACTGCGATGATGATAAAAAAACGATATATTGTGCAGCCCCAACATCCAATCACTGAGCTTATTTTGGTTAGGCCCACAACAAAACTGGTTTACAATATGGCGAATAAAGTAAAAATAAATAAATTAAAAAAGAACATAGTATAGTATGTCGAAAAACGTCACAGTATAGTATCATAGTTTGGTGAAAAAAAGTGAGAAAAAAAGACATAATTTACTAAAAAATTACAGTATACTATGGGAAAAAAGTGGGGGAAAACTACATAGAGTATATTGAAAAAAGTGGGGGAAAAAACATACTATAGTATTTTGAAAGAATTTAAGTAACGTCATAGTATAGTTGTCATAACTGGGCTCTTAGGCCATGGCAAATATGGGAAACGACACGTGGATGACGGTAAAATAAAGATATTTATTGTGTAACGTAAATAACTGAATAATGCAAATATGGAGTGAGTCGGTCAGAAACATCAGTAGTGCAGCTGTGGGTGTGTGAGCACTGAAGTGGATGTGTTGTAAGGTGAAAGCAAACTGAAGTCCAACAAAAGCAGAAACGTGCAGACGCTGGATGGGCGGAGTCCAGGTGAGGGAGAGGGTGGCCTTTTAACCCTCGGGAGCGCGAGACCCAGCTGCTCCGCATTGACCCGTCCACGTGACCGCGCCCGTTAACCAGGTAGACACCGGGGTGGGCTTATGGGTTGTTGTTTTTTTACCACACCCACACGTTGGCACTGACACGTTTCTGGCTCAGGAAAGCGACGAGCTATGCTAACAACCCCCCGAAACCACCGACATGCTCCCCAGCGATGCAGAAACAAAGCTTCACCCATGTCGGCCGCAGCGCTGCAGGAAGTCAGCTCAAAGAACCCAGGGGACGTCGCTACAAGAGAAAACTCCATTGTGCACCAACGCACAGAACAACTCGCAAATGTCACCCGGCCAGCTGATACCAGAAACAACTGGCAGCAAACTAAATTCCGGGTAAGAAACAACTACAAAATCAAAACCATGCAAAAGTCCTTAAACTCGCCCTGTATAGTCATCCAAAATCCGCTGTCCTTTCCCCAAAAACAGCACTCACACATACGCGAGCAGACAAAAGTTTACCGGTGACACAGTTAAACAAAAGAACAAAGAACCCCGCGTGCCACGCCCGTTCCACACACATTTTTACCCACGAGCACATGGCCCAGCAAAACCTGAAGGCAAGGCCTTGTTAAGACTTCCAGCCCAAATCCGTTTTATGGGAAATCCAGACTGATTTTGGAAAGTATGGACAGCAAAAAAAATACATGAAATGCAACTTTGGAAATTGGGTTTTTTGTGGCAACAAAAGGAAGAGGGAAACACACTAAAGTTTTAAAAGTAATGGATTGCTTATTTGAAAATGTAACTAAATAATTAATTACTTGAATTGCAAAACTAACGCCTTACATTATTTGTTACAACAAAAAAGTAATCTGAGTACACAAATACGTTATAGTAATGTGATACCCCCAACACTGACTAACGTGACACAACGTCAGATCCAGAGTGACAGAATCTACGCTGCTGCTAGCAGAGCGCTGTGGAGAAGAGAACAACAGCCCCTAAACATACGCCAAAAATAAATGGTCTGCAATGCAACTTGACAGCGCGTGATGTAGTGCCTACATCATTACCACAGCAACTGATGCAGATAGAATGGTGATGTCTGGACACACAAATCTGATTTGATCACTTGCAAATAACAGTGGACAGTCTGTCTTAAAGATCTGATTTGAGAAACAAATCAGATTTACCTGCAGTCTGAACGCAAGCCTGTCATGGTGCCACAAACCGACAAGCCCCCATTTGACATAACCCGGCTCTTTGGCCATGACAAATATGGGAAAGGACACGGTGGATGACAGTAAAATAAAAATATTGTATAACGTAAATAACTGAATAATGCAAATATGGAGTGAGTCGGTCAGAAACATCAGTAGTGTAGCTGTGGGTGTGTGAGCGTAATGAAGTGGATGTGTTGTAAGGTGAAAGCAAACAAAAGTCCAACAAAAGCAGAAACATGCAGACGCTGGATGGGCTGAGTCCAGCTGAGGGAGAGAGACCCGAACAACATGAGGTGGCCTTTTAATCCTCCAGAGCGCGAGACCCAGCTCCTCTGCATTGGCCCGTCAACGTGACTCCACCCCGGTGACCCTTCAAGGACACATACAGTATAATAACAAGCAAGACTATCCCTGTATAACAATAGTCAGACAGGGGCCGTTGACATGTTTTGCAAAAAAAGCCCAAAATGCTGAAAATACCCCATATTCTAGTATGTTGTCTGAGAAACCCCCAAAAAGTCATAGCACAGTGTCTCGTCAAAAATAAATAAAAATGCCATATTATATCGAAAAAATGACATCGTGTTAAAAATGCCAAAAATGCGCCATATTCGAGTATGTGGTCTAAAAAGCCCCCCAAAAGGCAAAGCACAGTATCTGGTGGAAAAAACATCAAAAACGGCAGAGTATAGTATGTCGTCAAAATTCTCACAAAAATGCCACAGTATAGCATGTCCATTTTGGCCACAATTTTCAAAAACTTTATATTGTAGTATGTTGTCTGAAAAGCCCCCCAAAAGTCATAGCACAGTGTCTCGTTGAAAATAGATCAAAAACATCAGAATATAGTATGTCGTCAAAAATCCCACAAAGACGCCATTGTATATTATTTAGAATTTTTTGGCCAAAAAGTTAAAAATGCCGGAAATGTCTCATATTCTAGTATGTTGTCTAAAAAGCCAGAGTATAGAATGTTGAAAAAAAAGTTAACAAAAAAACATTTTTAAGTAGTATCGTATCAGGCTTCCTACAAAGTAATAAAATTTGTATTTCTGACTTTTTAAGACTTTTTTAAGACCAAGTGTACAATACTCTGAATTGAAAAATAAAAAATAAAACATCAATTATTTTTGTGTCAGACACAAATGTTTGAGACATAAAACATTTTTCTGTGTAGTAAAAAAAGTTACATGATCTGCTAAAATCTACATTATTTTATTGTTAATGCAATACTTATTATATATTATTATATTATATATATATTTCTACTGGGGGAATATTATTGTCTGGTATGACATATTTTATTAATCATGGGATTATGGAGTCATAGGAGTGTTTGAAAAGTCTGTTTTGTCTGTGTGATTTTGGGCTGAACAATTAATCAAATTTCTATTGAAATCACAATATGGCCTACTGCAATTTTCAAATCACAGGACGTGCAATATTTGTTTCAGGCAAAAGGTGTCAAAATACCATTTTAAATTAAATATTGTGGTGCTGCAGAGATGTCCTGTCCTACACATCAGACACAGACTTAAGAAAACATCTTTGTTTGGTGCAAATCCCCACAAAAAAATCACACCATCATCATTTGACTATATTTTACAATGAAAATTATGTAAAAATTATTATTTCCTCCAATAATAATATCGCAATTGCAATATCAGTCAAAAATAATCGCAGTTAGAGCCCTAGTGTGATTGGTGATTCTTACAGAATGTTTTCATTATCAATAGTCAATAGTCTTAATGATTGACATGAATTTGTTGTTTTTTCTCCAGATCACCAGTGAAACAACAGCAC
>JAOVVB010211407.1:0-26422 GCA_028570985.1 Heterobranchus longifilis
TTTTAATGCTGAATGACTTATTTCTAAGAAACTTATGAGCACAACTCTGGTAAACACAAGATTTAAAGTGGTGCTTCTGCAGGATTCTTTGTGGAGAAACTCAGTTTTACAGATCTGTTGATTAAATCAACGAATCAACAAAATGGTATGAGTGTTAGTCGACTAAGAATTTCTTTAATCGATGACAAGTTTGCATGCAGTCACAGACCTGCAATTAACATTTGCCTGTTTATTAACGGTGACCACAATCTTTCCCTCACCTTAACCATGGGTTTTAGTTGTCAAAACTTAAAGGAATAGTTCAACATTTTGGGAAAATATGCTTGCCCAGTGTTCAATCCACACTAATATGTTTTCATTTATGCTACATTTATGGCTAGAGTCCACACTACTCCTTCTGAAGTCTGAAAACTGAGACGTTTGGAAACGCTGCTGACAATGTTTTAGTTTGAAAACTCTAGGATTGTGTTTTAGTCTGTATGGGCAAAAATGGAGACGAATTACAGGCGTTTCTGACCTTGTTATCGATGCAAGCAGCTGTTTTGCAGCTGAATTCTGCATTTTTTAATGCTACAACTCCCTACATCCACAGGAGGCTATTCGCTATTATTCGAGCAATTTGTGAAAATTCCTGTGTCTAGCGACACTATGAGCCTCACCGTGTTTACACCGGCACACGCATGTCCAGTGTGCGTAAATAATCTGTGAGATTAGTTCTGAATCATTGCTAAATGCTTATCTTAAATGGAGATCTTCTATGTTTTCCTTTTTTAAAACAGCATAGTAGTGTGGATGTAGCCTTAGATGAGAAGATGAGAGAGGTATCAATCTTATCATCCAACTCTCAGCAAGAAGAAAACACATACTGTAGTTATATTTACCAAAATGTCTAATTATTCCTTGAACCATACCCAAACATAGTCCAAGTGGGGTTTTTTGTTGTTGCCTAACTGTAGCCTTAAACATAGTTTATTTGCCATAATTACAATCTTTCCTTTAGCTTAACCACAACATAGTTGTCTTGTGCAGATATTGTAAAAAGCTAGAATTTCTAAAACATTGACATTGGACATAATCTTGGGTTTAGAGGACAGAAGAAGAGGATACATGTCACAGCAGTTTACAGGAAACAAGTCCTCTCAGGGAAAAGACAGCTGAGAATATACTTCCAGGAAGAAAAACAGAAGAGGATGATTATGCTCCTGATTTAGCCAGTTTATTAAGAGTGCATAAAAAAGTAGCACTGCAACTACGGTATATTTGTGCAGCAAATTATACTTTTATAATTCAATTTTTTTTTGCATTATTGATTTCTCTCATTCAATCTCCAACCGCCGTGTGCGTTTGAGAGACTGCGATCAGCACATCATAATCTAATTCAACAGCATCTTAAATCTCAACTACAGTAAACAGCACAGGCAGCACGCCAAAGACTTTTAAGCATTTACACTAACAGGCCACTGCATCGAGTGTTGAGTCAGCGTGTAATTGTTCTGAGAACAGACGGGATTTTGCAGCACATCCAGTTTTCATGAACATGACCGTGTTGGGATTTGAGATGATGCTGAGTCAAAACTTATAGACAAACTCTGCAGACGGCTCTGACCTGACCATATTAACGGCTCGGTGTAATTTAGCCCTGCACACAGACGAACCCACATCAGTGAGTCATGTTGAAAAAAGGTCCGTGTGGTACTGAGAGCATTCTCGATATCATATGATACGCTTATATCTGCTGCACATGGCTCTGCTGGCAAAACCCTCCACAGCACATGTTGGATTCTTCTTTGAGTCACAGTAATAAAGTAAGAAAATTAGGAATGTGCTGCATTGACAGAATATGAGTGGGTGCAGAGATGTCTGAGGAAATGTCTGTGTGTGTTAGAGAAAGAGAAAGCGTTTGCATGGCTCGGCTTTATAGCTTCAGGCTTCATACGGTGACCAGTGGACACACACACACACACACACACACACACACACACACACACATACAGAAAACTGCTGTGTCACCAACCAAGGCAGGCAAGCTTATGTAATTCAACACCTGGATGCAGTAAAAAAAAAAAGTGTGCATCCATGAACTCGCACCGGAAAACACTCAGGTTTCTCAGTTGTCTAATGTTTCCTCGTTATCTACTTTCTACACTCTTAGGGCCTGTCCACATGTATCTGGATATTTTTGTAAACTGATATTTTCCTCTCATCCACATATAAACTGAGTTTTCCATCATTAAAACGGATATTTTTTAAAAACACCTTCTAAAGTGAATATTTTTCAAATCTCTGGTTACAGTGTGTAGACATGTAGACATGTGAACCTGGAGATTTTGGGAAACAATGACATCATGTCCTCAGTTTTGCGCATGCCCATTGTTGCTTTGTGTAATTTGCATGCGCCAGAAACAACAACAAGCCACCTCCGGCTCCCATGGCCGATACAGCTACATGCTAAAGGCTAAAGGCTAACGGCTACCGGCTAACGGTAAGCGGTATGCTAAGCAGAAACTTCACCTTGTCGTCCATCCACACGAGTCACATTTTGGTTTTGCCACTGCGTCTTGGACCGTGTACCAGAAAGATAACAAAATAATTAGCTTCTATTGTTTTACTATTGTTTGATTTGTTATTACCGCCGAAGCTAAAGCTAAATCAGCTAACTGTATGCTCGGATTCTTCTTCTCTGGTGTTTGACGTGTTGTTGACGTAGCCTTTATTTCCACCTACTGCTGCGGCGAGCGTTTGTGTTCTAACGTGGACGGAGATTTTTATTGACACGGATGTCCTGTGGATGGAATTTTAGTTTTTTAAACCATTGAGAAAAATATCCAGATACATGTAGACAGAGCCTTAGAAATGAGGGTCCCAAAAGAGTTCTTTGTGAAGGGCGGAGGTTCTACTCAGAACCATTTGCTTGTGAAGAAACTTTTTTTGAAGAAAGGGTTCTTTGTAAAGATGAAAAAGGTTCCATTAAGCGGCTGGATGTTCTCCATTAGAAAGATGACGAGATTTGAGAACTTCTGTCGGTAAGGGATGACGCCAAAATCGTCAGATACAATTCAAAGAGCGGCGAGAAACTTTGTTTATGTCCAAAATGCTAATGTTAGCATGCTGTTAGAATGGAGTACGGAAGTCAAAAAGTAGAGAGACAAATTAAAGCATTGTTTGTTTTGGTGTTTTCATGAGATTTGTTGATGCTGATGAAAATATAAAATGTCACCAGCCTTATCCTTTACTCTTACAGTTCACCTGAGGCTAATAACTCGGTTTTATTCATAGAGAGGTATCCTGTGAGGAAGTGAAGGACTAAACATCCAATAGTTCTCCAGATATTTCACAATGGATTCAAAGTATTCCACCAACGGTCCCCTAAAACCGGAGCACAAACACGCCACAAAGCACGGGTGTTCTGTTCTATATTGGGCCTCTGAATCAGCAGCAAAACATCCCCGGGACAGCAACACACACACACACACACACACACACACATACCCCTCTCCCCGTGTCGCCTTATCCCTCTGACCCCTCAGTTTCACCCCCAGCGGTTGTCTGGGAGACACAGAGCAGACAGTACAGCCTGTCTCTAGCCTGGTTTAGATCAGGCCAGGAAATCACAGCTGACGCCAAAGACCTTTCCATTAAAAAGAATGAGAACAAAATACAAAACAAGACGCACACACACACACACACACACAAAGGTACCAATGCATTCACAGGCGTCCTCTCTCACACTCGGATGACCTGGAATATGTGACTCAGCAGACCCACAGGGACGCTACGCAGCAAAGATGGATGGTATCGCTTACAAATTTTGCACGCTGCAAAAAAAAAAAGTCTGTCCTAAATGGTTCAATGCAACATGGAGTCTTTTTCTTAAAGGATAGGTTTTGATTTTAATACAATACTCACGTGTTATGCTGTAAACACTGAAACAATCCCTTCATAGTTGGACTACACCAGAAGAAATTGGGATCAAAATCCGTAATCTGTGCAAAAAATGTATTCTAAAGTTCAGCTGTAGCTATGTTGCTCGACAGTCTTAGGCAAGTTAAGTTGGTATCTTCCAAAATGATGGTCTTTTTAGTGCCAAATCCCTGTTTACTCCACTAAACGTCCTTGCTTTCAAAGCATGCACGGGCATGTGTGTCGTGTTTTAAAACCAACTTGAATAAAATCCAAGTGCAGAGGAGATGAGATAACTTTGCCAATTTCAAGTGCAAATCAACAGTCTAAAGCCACGCTAGCAGCTCAGTGGCTCTTTGAGCTAAATGCTAACACATTAGCATGCTAACATGCTCAAAATGACAATGCTAACGTGCCTGTAATGTTTACCATGTTCGTTTTAGTGTGAAATGTCATTCATTTTGCAGGTATTCGGTCATAAACCCAGGTATTACACAAATTGAAATTCTGACCTTATTACGGTGCTACACGGAAAGTTAAGAGCTCCTGTATCCTGAGGGGGACACGAATGTCTGTGCCAAATGTCATGTCAATCCATCCAATAGTAGCTGAGATATTTCAAGTGGTGGATCGACCAATTAGAGCCGACCTCAGAGCCATGCTGCGTGGCTAGAAAGCTGAATAATAAGGTAAGTGATTTGTAAAAAAAAAATGAAAATTGTTACTGTGATTTTAGTATAAATGGTCTTCAGGGAGTGTGCAGAAAAAAATCCAGCAGCTCTAAATACCGACATCAGTAGTTTTGTCGAGAAAATCCCTTAAAATGTGCTGTGAGAAAGTAGAGGAGTGGTGGTGGGCTGTGATGCTACGATTTCAAACTGGTAGCTCGTGCTGCACTTCTTCTCCCTCTCTTCCTGCTTTCCTCCTCTCATCCTCCTCTTTCTTTCTTTCTTTCTTTCCTTCCCTCACTCGTCTGCTCAGCCTTCCGTGAGCGCCCTGCATGCTAACTACGTCGGCCGCTCCGGGCAGCAGCCGAGCGTTCATTGAGCAGGCAAACATTTTACGATACCGCGATCATCAGGCCGGGGAACACGGTTTGTAATTTAATTGAGGTTGTGTGGCTGGTGCTGGAGCGTGTGTGCACGTGTGTGTGTGTGTGTGTGTGTGTGTGGAGGCCCCTCGGCGTTCTGCTGCCCTCCCCTGCTTCTTGTTGACAGGGGTAGCTATTATCACAAGCAGGCAGATGTGTGAGGGCCACGGATGACAAAGTGACAGGAGCGAGAAGGCGGAGAGATGGAGAGTAATGCAGCACAGAGTAACACACACACATGCACGCACACACACACACACACACACACCGAGATGCTACTACCGAACCTTATGAGGCAGCTAGTCGTGCTCTGAGTCTAAATATGGTGACGCTGCACACACATGAAAGCAACATCCTAATGATCTCATATGCACCCAAAGTTAAATGCTCCCTGGGGAGATTTTCTATGTTTTGTTTATCTCGTGCTATTTCATACTGCTAATGAGTAAACAAGGAAATTGTAAACGATGCTGGATTTAAAATACTTTTCATAAATAGCGTTGCAATTGAAAGTAGATGAAGAAAACAACATGCTAAGCTTTGATGCTCGCAGTCATAACTGACTACCTGGTGTCAAGAAATGTAACAGCCACCTCACTAATGTTTAAAACTATCAACCAGCACGAAAATGACAATTATTAAATACGTATTAGCTGCTATATTCTCAGTCCTAAATGTTGGTGGAACTTTATTTTTCATTAGCAGACAGCATGCAACACGCGACGCTGCACGCTGGTTTCCAGATGATCCCAGCGGTTCACATTTTGTGCTTCGCAGCGTAACATTGGACTTTGATGAGCGCTGCTGATCTCACGTTGGGAGAGAATATCTGCTAACAGCTATAGTAGAGAGGAGGAGAATGAAAGAAAAAAAAAAAAACAAAGAACAAGAGGTTTACGCTCCTTATCACCACTGTAAAAACACTCGTAACACTACTGCCTTCCTTCCTGACTTTTGTATGCTTTTTAAAAAAATCTCTCTTTGTTCCGCAGCCGCTGCTCTTCCGTGCAGTCGGCTCTTTTGTGCAATTAGTTAAATAAAAACTCATTCGAGACCCTGTTCGTTTTATCTCCAGCGCCTCAAGTCGTCTGCAAAGTAAAAATATTGCTGGTGTGAATAGTGAAATTACAATTGTAATCAATTCTTTTGTCGCTGAAATTAATGAGAGCGTTAGGTTGCGATAGCAGCAGAGTGATTATTCATGCTCTGCATTACACTAATGGCTTTAAAAAAGGAGAGAGGGTGGGAGGTTATGCGAGGGAAAACTTTTACCATCAACACTCCTCCCCGCTCTTCCTTTGTTTGATGCATTACAGTGGCGGGCGGGCCGATGCACCACACAGTTACCCATGATTCATAGGCAACAAGGGGAGCTGCCAGAGAGGACTCCTCCATAAGCGATCAATAAAACCCTGGGCTGAGAGATGACTTGACTCCCACGTGGCCATCGCCACAGTAGGAGGAGAGCGGGACAGCCCTTTGGATTGTGGGAGAACTCACTATCACGGTGAGTGGGTTTTTTATTTTATAAATCAATAGCTTTTATCTATAGTTGCACCTAAATCTTGGCTTCAACCAGGTTGGATAAAACAGCATTTTTCTGATGCGTTTCATCGCAAATCTTCCCTTTAACAGTCAGTTTTCACCTCTAAAGTCACCCTGTGTGTCCCCAAGTCAATTACTGGCTGTTTGTTTCTAAACTCTGACTGTACAGATATAAACTCTCTCTGGAGTTTTTGTGTTCAAGCTTAATTTAAAGCTGACAAAAGCCTCCGCCAGATTTTTCTCCTGCTCTCCCAGAGTGCTAAAACAAACGCACGAGAAAAGGCTGATTAACGTAATGTAATGTGCTTAGTGGAGGACTAAATGTCATGAAAATTGTCCGGGAGGTTCTGTTTCATGAATACAACTCCCAAAGAAAGTGGCGCACAGTCTTGAAAAGTTCATTATTTTATGGATTAAAACACTTAAGAGAATACTGTGACCTTGGGATGGGATGCATCTGATATTTTAATTGAAATCAAAGTTAATCATATGCATTATAGCTTTACAAACAAGAGTTTAAATATGAGGTCAAAGTCCTGTGTTTTAGGGCTGCAACTATGAGAATAATGGATTTTATCGTGGATCACTCACAATAAGTTGATTGTGGTGAATTTATCATTATCGGGACAATCGTGAATATCTTCATGAATTGACTGCAGTTTACTACAGTGTCCCATCTGTGATGCAATAAAAATATTTGTTTCTTAAGAGAAAAAAGTCGTAATGTTTTGAGAAAAAAAGTTGCCATGTTTCAAGGAAAAAGTTGTAATTTTAAGAGAAAAAAGTCTCAACAAAGCAAAATGTAAGGTAAAGTGATTCCAGTGTGTTTTAGTGGCATTTTAAGAGTTCTAATCATACTTTGTTGATTATCGAGATAATATCATGAATCGCAATTATTTTGGCCAGGACAATCGTGACGCCTCCACGCCTAGCTGCAACTAACAATTATTCTCATTTCCGATTAATTTGCCGATTATTTTCTCGATGAATCGATTAGTCGACTCATTTTGTCTATAAAACATCACAAAATAATGAAAACTGTCCATCCCAGTTTCTCAAAGTCCAAGGTGGTGTCTTTAAATGTCTTGTTTTGTCCAAAACCCAAAGATATTGAGTTTACTGTGATATAAAACAGAGGCTGAAAACAGCATTTTCTGCCATTTTTGCATGAAAAGTTACTTCCAACTTCCAACTTCTCAAATGTGAAAATTTGCTCCAAAAGTGGCCGGGAGTCAAATAGAATAGAATACTGGCCCGGGGGTGTGGTCGACACAAACAGATAAAGTCCTGCCCCAAATAATGGCCGGGGGGGAAACAAGGGTGGATAAACTCATATTTGCATGCCAACTAAGCATAATGTATATTTCCAGTGCTTTTCATTTAATAAATTCAAAATATAATCATGCAACCCCTTGTTGTTCTGGATTCCTTATCTATCATCAGTGTTATTGTCTGATCAAACAGAGAGAATTAGAAATAAAGGCCTACCTTCTACTACAAGCCTGTTTCAAATAAAAGCCTGGTACCCTCTGCAGCTGAGGTCAATAAAAACCCCGGTACACAGTATGTCACAATTCTAGAAAATTATCATAATTGGTAGTAACTTGGCAGCCATAATCCTTGCATAGTATCATGTTTCTCAATCAGCTGAGATGCTGATTTAAATCATTTCGACTCTGATGTAAGAAAAACTTTTCTAAGGCTTTATGCAGTCATATGTGCTGCCTCAGAGATAACACGTTCTACATATTCTGTATAATCAGTGTATAATAGCATCAGTGCTATTATACCTATCACACTTCATGCTACCATGCTAACACATAACTGCTGACAGAAACAGCTCCTGGGCACGCACGCACGCACACGCACACACACACACACGCACATTTAAATATGCTAACTCATAGCCTCGGGGTGGGAGAGCAGATCTGTCTGCTGTCGTGACATCACAGTCTGAGGAAGTGCATCAACAAATTAACTGCTCATTAGAGAGGTCGTGACCTCTGAGCAGCCATTATACTCTGCTGAGCTAAGAGGGGCGTTCAAGTGCATCGATCAGGGCGGGTCAAAGGGCTCCAAAACATGCACACGCAGACGTACGGACCGACGGGAGGCCATAAAGTCTGAGGGCTTGTATGTTAAATTCTGCTGACTATTTATTTACATGCCGGTGCATTAGTTATAACAAAAAAAACAACAAAAAGTAAGAAATATAGATTAGAAACAATAAAATCAAGGTAAAGCATAACCCCAAAAGAGGGAGGTTTAAGCCAATTCATACAGATCGTTACATAAAAGTCTTTAAATCTAATACGACAGCGAGACATGACCGCCTCAGGTAAGCCGTTCCAAAGCCTATAAAAATTATTAATAATGCCAAATTAGCTCTAAAATGTCCTCAGAAAGTTTTTAGAGGACATTCTTCCTTTGTTTTTCTCCAGCTCTTATCCTAAAAGTGTAATTTAAAGTTTGGTAATATGTCTCAGTAATATAATGCCTAGACTACGGTGCATTCTGAGGTCATATAACCGACTATAATGTAATAAGAAAAACTGATGCAGTTTATAAATACTCATAGGAGTGAGCAATATGGATAAAACATATTGTCTCACAGTATATATCACCATATTTCTCATTCCCAAATATGCATACAACATACATAATTATCACCTAAGCTTTTCTGACACCTTTCACAGAAAAGGGTGCCACTGTATCCTGCATTGTAATTCAAACTGCAGTCACACACAGCATCATAAGCAGACACTTTCCCAATTAAAACAAGTGAATTATGTAACCACACCACACTGCAGGCAGCAGTGCATGCTGCAATCACAGGAGTTATGGATCAAATATACATGGAAGAATTACTAATTCTCTTAGTTGTCTTTGGGTAAAATAAAACATTTGGGGAGTAGAAATAAAACTTTACACGAGGCTGGTGCTAATATTTTATCTTAAGGTAATATTGAACCTTATATTGAATTATTACACATCTACAGTAAAAGGTCATGATAAAATTCCAACATGCAAACACACCTATACTGTATATGTATGCCTATATGCATGCATGCACATACATAAAAAATATGAGCCTGACATGACACCAAACTATCTCAGAAGAAATGTGGGGAAAAAAACATTTCGAATTTTGCACCATAAATGGAAAAATTGTGGATAAAGGTCAGGCTGTCTGTCTTAATATATGATAAAGCCTCACTTTAACGGCAACAGCCTCCGAATTATCAACCTACACGCTGAAAAATGACAAGTTTTGAAGATTTACATGTGTAATAAGGCAGGCCTGCTCTGTTCTTTCCGTGAATGATTGTAAAGATCTACAAATAATGTTTACAACATTTTCGTGGAGGTGTTCCATTAAAACGGGTTCCCTCCCGACACTATTTTGCAGATGCACCGTCGGGGCATTGCGCCGCCCAGGATGACTGTGATTGGTTTAAGGAAATACAAACAAGCCAGGGAGTCATTTTTTTCCCCCAGCAGCGCTGTGGAGATAAGTCTGGCTACGTGAGACAAATCACTCTCAGTCTTTGTTGCAGTGGTCGTAAATACAATGTTACAAGTCTCTGTATTCATTTTCTGTCCCATTACTTTCACCCTGATGAATCTTCAAAACATTTTCCAGTTTCTCTCCAGAGCAAGCAATCCACAGAGTTCAAGGGATTTATGCTGGAGGCTCGAGAGAGAGGCATGGCAGAAGGAGGTCGCCCTGTTGGAAAATTCATGCTGTTCGAGGATGATAGACGGAGTCGACTCCTGTCGTGCAATAATTTAGCAGTGAGTAATCATCTCATTTCAATGTTATGAGAGGTAGTACATGCATTAACTGAATATTCACACTTTACATTTCTATTTTAATTTACAAATTCAAATGGAAATTCAAGGTCTTATCAAGCTTTCTTATGGACGACTTTTGTTTTTCCTCAGGACAAGGCTGTTAGTCAAAGAAACAATCAAAGAAAGACTTTGATCCAAGTTAACTGGACGACACAGGGACCAGAAAGAGACATCACATTCAGGTATTTGTACACTTTGACAGACTTCCAGAAGTTAACATTAGGCTACAATACGCAGAAACATGATAGACATTAACATCTGTGTCTCATATGTTTCAGAGCCACATTTGTTCAGAATACTGACATATTCTGGGAAGGAGTGTATCTGAATGTCACTTTACTTTCACCCACTACACCATTACCAACACCAAGTACTGCAGCAAGTATAGGTACTACAAATCCAAGTTCTACAATAGGTACTACAAATCCAAGTTCTACAATAGGTACTACAAATCCAAGTTCTACAATAGGTACTACAAATCCAAGTACTACATCAATTACTACAAAGCCGAGTACTGTAAACCCAAGTACTCAGCCAAGTACTGCAAAGACAAGCATGACCACTCAAGAAGTGCTCGGAGTTTTCAACCGATTAGAGGTAAGGAGGGACATCACTGAGTTTTTTTGACATTGTGCAGAACTCTATGCATTCACATATAAACATCAATATTTTTGTTTACACAACTTCTCATTGTTTCAGGGAGCAGGTACTATGGGGATGACTGCCAGCAGTTTTTTGGTGGTAGTCAAAATGGTATGGTATTTATAAACTCATGTCACACAGTAAATGCTGTTACACAAAAGATTAGAAGATTATTTTCTCTCTCGCTCTCTCTCTCCTCAGGAACTGTCTAATATATTCACCATCACCCTCCCCAACAGCCCCTTTTCTCATCGTCTGCATAAGGTAAGTTGGGGAGGGAGGGACTTGTGTCGTCATGGCAACTGTTTTTAGATCTCCTCATCCCGCGTTCTTGTGTCGTTTCCAGTGAAACCCTTGTGTGCGACTCCACCACTAACAATGAAAACTATATAATGATTTTATGATTTTATCTAGTTAATGTTAGTCATTTGGATTTTCTGTTTATTGTTTGCACTTTGTACAAATACACATATTTCTTTTTCCTGAAATGTTTTATGTCTTTTTAAAAATTTTATTTTATCTTTCCATTGTAAAGCCCGTGTAGAGACACACATTGCAAATCAGCACAGGCTATAAATGCTAGATGGCATTTGTAGGCTCAGTCAGTATCCTGTGCTTATGTGTACACACACTTAATGAATACTAATTATATTATTAAGATAATTGAAAGTGTGTTTTATTACTTATGTAGGTATCAAAGATATCGTGCAGTCTGCTTTGTGCAGCAGTTGAAATATCGGCCGTGGTCTTGTTTTGTGTGGCCGATTCCATCAAAGTGAGTAATAACATTTCTCTATATCTACATCCAAATTCCTGAATTGCATGACATTACATTTAATGTGTGTGTGCGCCTGTGTGTATGTCTGTACGTGTGTCTGTGTGCATGTTTAGGTGACTCTCGTTACTCTTGTGTGTGTGGCGATAGCGATTAATTTCATAGAGCTGGCAATCGTCTGTCTGCCGATTGGACCCAGTCATGAACTGTAAGTCCAACTTCCGCTTCTTCTGCCTCAATATTTGACCTGACGCTGACATCAGCACTTTGTGTACAGCTGTTTTTGTTTCTCTTTTGTTCTGTTCAAGAAAGGAGATCTGCGACCTTACTGTCAAAGTGTGTTCTGTCATCCATGAGATTTTTACAAGTAAGGAGATTCACCTGATTTTAATCTTTAAAGTAGTAAACTTTACTGCATTCATTCCTCTCTGTGAGAAGACTTGACCTTAAAGCAATAATTTGACATTTTGGGAAATATGCTTATTTGCATTCTTGGTTTGCATGGATGTGTGGGTAAATTTCGTCGTCCTCCAAAGTCTGCGTATGTGCAGCCCAAAATCTGGGACTGCACTAGCGCACCGACTGTGCATGTGCTAGAAAAGCAAACTGGAAGCTTGTTTTGTGCACTGTATGTTTGTACACTACAGTATTTCCTGTCCTTATATTCCCATCAAGCAGCTGCACACATCATTGTCTATATTTTTGACTTTTTTCATGTTGTTTAGCCAAATACAACAAATAAAGGAACTCATCTTCTTAGTGTCAGGAGGTTGCCATCAGCTTTTTCTATATGATACCACTCTCATGCATGTCCAGTAAATAAATGGCTGTAGCCAGTTAGCATAGCTTACTGGCTGTAGCCAGTTAGCATAGCTTAGCACAAAGACAGAGGGAAACAGCTAGCCTGGCTTTGTCCAAACATAACAAAGTCCTTCTACCAGCACCTCTAAAACTCACTAATTAACATTGTAGCTTATATCTTGTTAGTTACTGCTTGGCGTTTTACACTTTGGTTTTTGTACAGATTGAACAAATTACATTAATTAGTGAGCTACGCTGGCTGATTCCCTCTATTTTCAGGCTAATGCTGAGCTAACCAGCTGCTGATTGGAACATTGTATTTATCAGACAGATATGAGAGTGGTATCTTCTCATCAAACTCTCATCAAGGATGCAAATCAGCACATTTCCCAGAATGTCAAACTATTGCTTTAAAACGACAGACACAATGGAACCAGTGTCAGAGCTCGCATCATCTCTTCAGATAGTTGCCATCGCCTGTTTATTGCGCTGATTTTATTTCCCAAATCTGTTTTACACACAGTTGCTGTGATCTTTGTTGGAGTTTTGGAGTTGGACAACTGCGGAAAGAACAGGAAAGACTCTTGGCTTCTGAAAGTGATGATCGCTTACACAGTGTGGATTCTCCTGTTTGTAATTTGGGTTTTCGTAAGCAGTACGCAGAAGGAAACAATACTGGGGAGAAGCAAAATAGGTGAATGACTTGAAGTATATACTGTGCGAATAATAACAATAATATGCATGAAATTCAGTATGGATTCTTATGAAGAACAAAATAATATTTGTCACTATTTTCTGTTACAGGGAGTCCAAAAAATAGTCAGAGTTGGAGCCAACAAAGGAAAAAGGTGAGCGCCTGTCCACATCATGACAATATAACATGTTTTGATTGTATTGTCTTCTGCACCGTAACAAATTATGCATTACAATACTTCTGTTTTTCACCACTGCACCTCTGAATTTCAGAAGCGGCTCAGTGCAGCCGAAGTGATTGTGACCGCTGTCTCAGTAATCTTCATCGTTGGAAACTTGTGTTTCACTGGAGCTATCATTGCTGGCATAATTGACTGTCAGGAGTAAAAGTAAAAGCCTGTGCATTAAAGGTGTACTTGCATGTAATTCAGTGTTTTTTTCAGTTTGATGTATTTTGTCACACATTCGTTTAAGTTAATTATGTTCCAGATTCCTTACTGCAATTTGCACACCAGTATACATGCTTTTTTTCTTTATTCACTTTTATATTATGACACCCCCCTCCTCCTTTCTCTCCAGGGATAAATAACTCTCTATCTAAATAGTAGCTTTTGTAAAGGTTATTAAAATGTATGTTGATAATGTGAAATTGTCTGTACCTGCTTGGTGCTTCAGGAGCTGTAAATACTGCACATGTTGATTATGTGATTATGTTTTTAATTTCTTAAGGAAGTATAATAAATTAGATCATGTCATTTCTTATCATTTCTTATCAGAGGTCAAAGATATTTGCTCAAGTTACACTCAAACAGTCATGTATCTCCTCGTACCAGGAACATCCAGTCATCACTGAGGGAATGTTTCAGCGGTGTGATCATGCCCTCAGTGAGGATCTGTGTGGAATGTGCTTCTCTTCTGAAAAACAAGCCGAGCTATACTTGATGTAGCTGAAATCCTGTATTCATAATAAACATAGACCGTATAAGAAGAGTATGTAGAGCACTCCCTCAAGACATAAATCTCCCCTTGTGTTTAAGGACAAAGGGAAGTCAATCAGATGAAACTAAAGTCTGTTTATCTGAGGTCATGGAAATGCTTAGTTCAGTGTGTAAGGATGACTCAGTGATCAATATGAAATGAGAGATAACGTTTTAATCTAAGTTGTCTTGATATAATCATCAGAATGAACTTTGATAGGCAATTCCATAAACAGCAGCGGCGATGTCTATAATTCATAAATGTTATTCTTGTGTGAACCACACTGTAAACTACTTTTGGTGAAGGTTTCTAGTAAAAGCCCTACATTATATTATTTATCTACTACAACTTTATCTCATTTTACTCCCTTTTTTGTGGACTGAACTAAAGCGATATAATATGTGGACATAAGTGTTGAACATCACTCAGATCACTGAAACTGACATTTCTGAGGTTTAAATACAAGGACTGGTGATATATATGACCCATAAATATTAAGGTATAGGGATGCAGTAGGTGGAGGCCACAAAAAATGTACTTGCAAATCTACACAGAGTTAAAAAACTGAAATATACATATAAACAAATATTCATACATAAGTCAAAACCATGTGACTGGTTGATACTGGATTGTTAATGTGTAAATCACAGTTATTTACCATGAAAACAAATGTTTATATACTGTTGCTATAACAATATTTTGGCACTAAATGTCTAGTCATGTTTGTGTCTATAGCAAGGTGTGTTTCATTAATAATTATTCATTTTTATGATTCTTTTGAAAGAAGCAACCATCAGCTACGTCCACGTCCACCCAATTACTAAACTTCTGCCAAGACACTGAGGCACACCTATCATTAGCTGAAGATTAAACTTACTGTAACGTCTTTGTTTCTTAGCACAACACAGATGACGTTGCAGCAGCTTCACATTCATTTTCACTTTGATGCTCCTGGTTAACAAAAGCACAGGAAATAGTTCTAGTTATTTTTACACAGTTGAGTTCCAAATACATTTTGATATGTCACGTAGACATGATATAAAGTGGCTCAGTCATGAACTCTTCCACTTTGTAATTTGTCTTTAGTACTGAGTCATACCTCGTAAGTTGTAAATGATTGAACTCCTGCTGTTTTTTGTATAGTTGTAACTTCCTGGTTCCAAAGCTGGATATTGCACACTTAAGATGTTATGAGACCTTCACTATTACGTTTAACACGACTTGTTAACAAAAGCAGATCAATATTTTTTGGCTATAAAAGCCCAAGTGCTCTCAAATTGTTATAAAGTCACCAATAGAGGACTTTTTTTTAACCACTGTTCTAGAAACTAAGCAGAAAGGAAGCATTACATTAATTATTAACTCTTCTAGTTATCAAAATAATCTTTATTGAAAATATACACATGATCATGTGAGCAAAACAAAATTCATCTCAGAATAACACAAGAGGAATGAATGGTATCACAAGAAAGAACACTATCCTGTATTTTGAAATTTGCACAAATCAGAAAAAATATTTCTGCAAGAAACCTTGTTTGTGTGAAGTTGTCATCATACAGCATCAAATGATTGACGAGGGTTTCAGATATCGTCTAATCTTGTGTTTAAGGCACATTTCGTGACTTTCTGACAAATATTTAGTAATATTTTTTTATTTTTTTTACAAAACAATGGTGAGAGCCTGTATGTTTGACAACATAGCATGTACATTTCAGTGGTTTCTTGACAACAGGTGCAAAGAACAAAGCTTTTTATATTCAATATATATATACACACACACACACACACAGCTATCAAAAAATATCCCAATTTAGGAAAGAGACAACATATCACAAATATACACATTCAGAAAAAAACAAAGAATATAAAAGATTTATCTTAATAAAAGCCAGCACTCTCGATAAGATGGATAGTTAAAGCAAACATTTTTAGTGCAAATCCAATTGTGTAGGATAAATAAATGAACAATGGGACACACATCTCCACGGGGACGTTAAACAGAAATATAAAGCAAGCCGTCAGTTGTCGGGAGAGATTTGATACAGAACGAGAAATATAAATTTCCACCTAAAACAAAGACGTCCACAGAGGTGAAACGTTTTTTTGTTAGTTCCAAAGAAGGATCCAGTGTAATCCATGCTGATTGTTCACCAAAAACTCTTCTTCGATATGTTAAAAAGCTGTTGAGCAAAGTGCTGATACAGATTTATGACAGAACAAAGAGAAAACAAATCAATGGCTGCGTCCGAAATGCCATGCTATGTACTACATACTCAGTAGGTATACTGTCGTTCAACATGCTTTTGTGTAAATAAACAGTAGTATGGATCTTTTCGGATGCACTGATCTGTAATTTCCGCGTGAGCCTCCTTTCCGGGTTGGACACGTAACCATGGTAACTTGTGCCAACCTCAGATCTACTGTTATCGCCAGATAATGTTTGAATTGCTGCTGGAAAAAAAGGTTGCAGGTGATTTTTAATCTGTAGAAATGTAAATTGGAAGTGTTACAGAGCTGCCTTGGTTGCTGAGTGTTTGTCTGCTTTGAACGTTGTTGTCACTACCGCATTGCATTGTGGGATATTTGTGCCGGCATAGTGTCCGGTGTTGCATACTGTAATATTTCACCGGAAATAGTATGCACATCGCGGACTATTAGTTTCATACTAAGGTTTCAGACATACTAAGAAATCTCCCATACTGTTTTGGTGTACTAGATAGCATGTTAGGATGGAATTCCGGACGCAGCCAATCAAACTATATATTGTATATTGTATGCTAAATCTGCACAAGAATATGCATTCCATACCCTGCTTTTTGGAAGTAGAATGATGGTGCCACTGTCACATCCTTATGCAAAAGCCTGTACATGTACGCATGTGTAAAAACTCAGTGCTGGACATCTTGTGAGCAGTTAAACAGAATCATCAACGTTGGACTGCAGCGTGAGTACAATCTCATCTCCGACAGAGAGAGATTCATACAACCTTCAAACACTTTAACTCAAGTTATATGTGAAATGTAACGTTATATTTACATGTTACTTACTTCTCCGTTTCATAGCAGCTGCAGGTGATAAAGGGGGAGTCGGGCTGGTCCAAAATGGTATTCTGATGTCCTCTTTGCTGGACAGCTTGGTCCATCAGCATCCTTTCTCCTCTACTTCCCTCTCAGACACCACAGGTAAGATAAGATGGGAGATGCGGCTCCACAGACCACCGTACTTGTCAGTGTCCATCTCGTTGAAGCCAGTTTGTTTGCTGGAGTCCACCAGCCTTTCCTTGACATAGTCGTGCACCATCTCCTCCACTTCCTTCAGACTCTGCCCGCCCTCGACCTCATCCAGAGGAAGTAGCACAGTAAACAACAAGAACACCCGCTTGTACGCGGCGTTCTCGTGGTCGCAGTAGCGATAGAAAATGAGGGTGGAGCCCGGAGGCAGCTCTTCGAAGCGATGAATGACGGCCGCGGGTTTGTCTCCTTCGAAGGCTGCTCGCAACTGGCCGTCGATGTCCAGCTTCACCTCGTCGCTGTCCTGGCTGGCTTTGCTGGCTCCGTCGACGTGGAGGACGGAGGCGTTGAGGGCGGACGAGAAGGCGGAGGCCAGCCCCTGAGCCAGGCAGTGCAGCGTCCTCTCAGCCCGGTGGCCAGCAGTGAAGATCAGACTGACGGGCTCTGTGGGCCGGGCTGTATTGAGGTGCCTCTCCAGGTGGATCTTGCTCCTTTTCCACAACTCAGGCCGCTGACTGGGGAACTGAGCCTCAAGAAGAGACAACTGATCTGCAAACATTTCCGGCTTTACAGCGCTGGATGGATGCGTTCCACCATCTGCAGTCTTTTTGAGTACAGGGATGATTTTACACGCCAGCAAGAGGGAAGAACAGAGCAGCGCCAGGAGAACCAAACGCCATAAACACCACATGAATCCTGGAAGGACACAGGACCAAATTCAAATGTACTTGGACATTTTCGTATTATAAACACTCCCCCAGCCACCTACCCACCCTGTATCTCTATTACTAGATAAATGATACAAACAATACTGATTCTAAGCAGCAGTGCAGTGAGGCAGGTTTATCAGCATGGACTAAAAACACCGGCACTCACGGATAAGTTTTAGTCTCGTTTCAGCAATAAGCCATCATCGGTGTGTTGATGACACGCTAATGATGGCTTATTGCTGAAATGCAAAATAAAGAAGAGACTACAACTTATCCGTGAGTGCCGGTGTTTTTGTCCATTTGAATCTCTGCCATCATTCAAGACTTTGGAGCTGTGCGCGCTGCCACTTTTCTAAGATTTATCAGCGAAAGAGTAAAGAGAAAATAAGTAAAAATGGGAAAAAAATAATAGTATCTTTGGGTGTAAATATAATGTAATTAAAATGACTATAACTTACCTCTACAGGAATATCCAGAGCTTCTCTTGACAACAGCCGTTTTCTTTATCCCTTTTAAAAACAGAAAATCTCATTAAATCAATGTCAAACATGTCACAGCTACATTGTGAGATGTTGCTAATGAACTATTCAATTGAAGCTGCAATACCTTGTTTTTTGTGCTTAACAGTTTCTGTTTGTGGCGGAATGTTATTGACACGTTGTCGTGTTGTGTAGGATTTCTCCGAGGCTGGATACACACTTGGGAGATGGTGGTTAAATGTCGGTAGACCTAAAGGTGAGGCAGAATTTATCAATGTAAAAAATACGGGGCCTCCTTACAGAAAAATATCCTAACTGATTGTCCTATCTTAACTTAACTTAAGATTAAGTTTCTTTTTACAGAAGCAATTCTTAAACTCATGGGTGTGTCCTGTCCTATCTCAGACCTCCCATTGTATGTTTAGAAATAACTGTAAATTAAATTCTTCAATCGGCACTTGTCCTGTCCTAAGGTCAATGGCTCTCACTTGTCACCGGCTAGCTAGCTTGCTATCATGGACAAAAAAAAGATTGGCATTACAATTTTAGCTACGAGGAGTCTGAGGCACAAATAGTTTTTCCCTAAATGCAGTTAGGAAACATATTTCTGTAATACCAAAAGTCCTAAATGTCAACGTCGTCCTAAACTGAGATAGGATTCCAGACTTAGGAGGTTTCTGTAATGAGGCCCCAGATAATTTTTAAACATGTAAATCCATTGGACATGTGCTCAGTGCAATTTTCTTGACTAAAATCTGGTTAAATAAAAATGTCAACAATACTAGTGATCGTGGCTTTGGCCTCCATCGTCCTCTTGTCGGCCATGCTGGTGATCTTGGTGTTCGGCACATCGTGTCTGTTTGCCGGTGGTCTGATTTGCGTGGCAGACCTTGTGGGGGCTACAGGCCCTTTTGTTGATGGTTTTACTGAAAGCAAACAAGCCAGATAAGGACGGCTGTATTCTCCCCCCCCCCCCGATGTAATCATTCCCATACAGAATGAAGCTGTAACCTTTTCTTACCTCTCATGGTTTTCTTCGAGTCTGCATCTTCATTTGCAACATGACTGGATCTGTAGTGTTCATTGAGCACTACATGAGGGGATAAATTCATATCTCCAAGGGCGCCTGATTTATACAGAGAGAAAACCTTGATTGAAATTGAAAAGAAAAAACACTAAACAACTGCCTGTGATTAGATCTGATGGTGGTACTCAATCAAATGTTAATAATGTCATAGTTAAACGATCAGTTGTCATTTGATAGCACCTATATGCGTAGCTAATTAATAGCTAAGTAAGTAATTATTAATTTAATAACATCTGCTTTGGTGGACACAAACCACTGCATTCTAATAACATTGCATTATTTACAAAAATCACTATCTTTGGCTAGTGCTAAAATAATTAGTTGATTAATTGGTTAGTCAAAAACATAACAATTTTGATAGTTGGTTAATCTTTTAAGTCATTTATCAAGCAAAAATTACACATTTACTAATTACAGTTTCTCAAGTGTGAGCATTTTCTGTCTATTTAATGTTTATAGGATTGTCAGTGATATTTAAATTGTGGACTATTGGTTGCATATAACAAGCAATATGAAGTTTGAAGTTGTCGCTTTTGGGCTCAAGAAAATTGTATGGAACTTTTTTTTAATCAAATGAATAATCTGGAAAAAATGGGCAGACTGATGGAAATTATCAATAGTTGCAGCTCTAACCTTGGCATGTTTTTGGTTGATGAGTGCCATGAGAGGAATCCTGTATAAAATCCATTTCCTGGTCTTCATTTTTCTCCAGATCTTCAGCTGATTCCTGGACATCCATCTCATTCTCATCACCATCACCATCACCATCACCACTGCCGCCCACTGCTCCTCCAGTCGCCAGCCGGCTCTTCTTGCTAGGGGACTCTGTTAAATTGGAAAATAAAAGTCTCAGTTTTTTCACACCGCCTTGAATAGTACAGACTGATGTTTAACTGTTGTTGTAACAGGCAAATACTGTTAGAGCATCCCACCTTCATCCCCTGAGTCAGCCTCCACATCTCTGGAACCATTGACAGCTGCCACAGGAGCTTGGTTTTCTTCTTGGTTTCTCTTTCTCTTCCTCTTTAGAGGACCCCTGGGCGTCGGTTCAAAACTCAATGCTAAAGGAGGAGCAGAGAGACATTATTATAGTGAATGAGTGTCCTCAGCCACTGTAGAAAAAACTCCTACACGTTAACGTAAAGCTCATTTGCTCGCAGTTTCATAGTCTGAGTAAGGCCTACACTGATAAAGGCAGCTAATGTTAGCTAAAGCATACATTCAAGGGTGTTTGTCGTTTAAACTTTGAGTGAGCTTAAGTCAGCTAGCTTCAAGGGCTAAGCTAGCTAACTCTAGCTAGCTAACTGTCATAATAGTCAATTTGCTCACCTTTAACGTTACCTGATGACTGCCTTGTCGATCGTCTCAACTGGCGAGTCAACTTATTTTCAGAAACCCTGGAATCCATTTATGATTATAACTCGAGCGTTGCCAGTAACATCAATTAAACAATACGACGAAACATCGTGTTCACAAACAGACCAGAAGCAATCGACTTCCCTGTAGTTGTTAGGGGAACCATTTTGTGACAGGACACCGTTCAGTTCCGGAAACACCACATTGAGTTATCTCCGCGCGGAAACACGGCCACTGCTGAACGTTCCGGGGACCTGTCAGTGCGACACACGTAACGCAAGCTAAAAGATAAGGAAGCGTCTATTACTGGTCATATTCCACGGCGATGTGATCGACGGTACGTTTGGTAAGAATCAATAATTAGAAGTAACTATTCAACATATATGTATGTTATTTAAGTTACATGAAGGCAGTCCTTACAGACTAAAGCCATGTATTATCTTGCTAACTGTTGTATACAGTACCTGCATCTCTTGTCTGTCACTTGTCTGTCAGTTAATGTTAACTCGTTAGCTAGTTTTTAGCTAATTAGCTATAGCTAATCAACTGTTTGTGTACGTATGATGAATTATATAAGCTCGGGGTTGGGCATTAGCGCCAGCCAAATGCTGGTAAAATATGCAAGTGGCTGCTAAATTTGCTTCAGTCACCAGCCAAAAAAACAAACAATGGTAATGGTAATCTATTCAGTGGCTGGTAGATTTTGGAATCCACCAGCCACAGTGGCAGGTGGACAAAAAGTTAATTTCCAACCCTGTCATAAGCTTCTTTCCCGTTGAGCAAGTTTTGCTAGCACCGCTAACGTTACTAGCTAACTAACGTTACTACTTTCGGTTTAACTTACAGTGTCTCCTAGCACAGCAAATTCAGTTGTTAGTTTGGGGAGCGTGTCTATGTTCCCAGGGCTCTGTGTCCCCCAGCTCAGTAGTATAGTTAATATGTTATCAGCAATGTTTTCCCCAGGTCAATGTTCAATGTATGTTTCCCTGGGTCAATATTTTGAAATCACCCACAGCTACTTGTAATAATAATAATGTTATACTCCTCAATACGCCGTCAAATTTGCAGGCAAGACAGTTTTCTTGACTTTTGACATTTATATCTCCACAGTAGCTGAACAGATTTAATTGTTAATTGAAAACATGGGGAGTTTGGACTGTTATAATGATAAATGAGACTGACTTTCAGCCTGTCCCTGTTGGCAGCAGCTTTACAACGTCACTAGAGACTTTGAACATGTGACGAGAATCTGTCCAACAATAATAAATGTGCTTGGGTCTGAGTGCTATATACTGTTTTCTTTTTTTTTATGCAGCTTTGAACCATCTCTTGAGTGAAGTGCCCCCATCTGAAGACATGGCAGAGCAAGACACAGATCAGCACCACACAACAGGTACTAAAACACCATTGACAAAGGCCAGATATTGGTTATATTGGACTATAATATCTACAAAACATTTACAGCATTGGTTTAAATTGACATATGTCATTATTAACTTTTTTATTAGATGGCAAGGAAGGAGAAACACAGTCCACAAATCTGGATCATGTATCAGCACTTGAGGAGACTGATAATACTCCGAATGTAAAGCAACAACTCTCAGAAGGTATAATAATAATAATCAATTTAATGTGTCTTTATCATATGTGTTTCTGCATCTACTGCACTAATCAAACATGGTCTCTGTCTCACCTAACAAGATTCCGCTTCATCACCTGCATCCACAAACGGAGAGATTAACAACGACAGTGGTGAAGACACGGAGCCCGGCGTTAAAAGCAAGTACATAGTATAATATCAGTGTTTCATTTCCATCCAATTATCTTTCATAGTCAAACATTCATGGCCAAGATTCATGTTCATTCTTGTCTCTGCACTGAACCCAACATTGTTACATTTTGCTATGCTCTTACAGTTGCCTGTCAGTCTTGTTATCTCTTTTGTAATGTGTCACCTATAATTATTCTCGTAAAGTTATTTTAAATGAACTTGTAATGCAAAAGGTATGTTGAAGAAAAAGCAAATGTTCTGACCATATACCAGATCTGGAATAGAAATGAAAATAGGTTTAGAAAAAAAAGGTTTAGAAATTGAAAATGAAACAGCCATTCAGTTAGTTGGACTATAACTATAGATGACACTTGATTTCTGTTTTTACTACAGACAGTGATTCCGTCGAAGAGGAGGTGGTGGCTCCTCCGGAAGGACTTTCACTTCCGGATAAGGATACCTCGCTGAATGTGAAGGACAACAGCACCCCGCCTACAGCTGATGAAGAAAGTCATGGCGATTACAAGAGAGAGACACAAGCTGAGGAGATCTCCAGTGAGTGTCCCCCGTGTTATAACAAGCGATTCAGACATTTTGTTTTCAGTTATTAAAGAGCCAGTGCACTTATATTTACTCACTTTGGAAAAGCTTGCCGCAGACCTCCTGCAAGTGGAATTTGTCACAGCTTTAAATCATGTAAAAGTTGTATTGCTGTTCCGTCTAACAGGGCCATGCCCCAGTTTACTGTGTTGTGCTAAAGTCAATTTGCAGTATGCTCTATGCAGTGTTTGCAGTGTGTTGATTCTGTGCAATGTGAGGTTTCCACCTTGTCATTGCATTCACCATTAAACATAATCTCCATATGGAAAGATTGGTCTTGCCACAAACACCTCCTTTTTGCCTCGTAATGGCACACACCTTTCTGTAGTTCCATATGTTTTACATTCAAGGTTTCTCTTTGTAAATCGGTTAGCAGAGTTGTCAGCTTTGTGCGATTGTTTGTAGATGCAAAATTACAGCTTTATGCCCAAAACAAAGCCACATCACTAAAACATCACTGCAGTATGTGCAGGCTAGCCAATACATATCCTGCATTTAACCATCCATGTCAAGTAATTGGCTGTTTTGTTTACAGCGGTTCTTTGTACAGTCGTGTCTTTTTTATGGTCTTCTTACGGTATGTCTTTGTCCACTGCGACATGCAGGCTCCTCCACCTGGTGTGCATGTCAGTAAACAAACTGACCTTCAGTCATAGTATAATATTGGCATTTGCTTGCAATTTAACAGTGTATATGTCCTTGCTTTATCTTACGATGATACTGACGTGCCCTTTTTAGTGTGAAACTCCATCTTTGTTGCTATCCCTCCACTGCAGCCCAGGAAGGAAAGAGTCTGTTGAAACATAAAGAGGGAATTTAATACCAAAAAGACTCTAACTGTGGAAGATACGTACTTAATTTGGCTAACTCAAGTCAGCCTAATTTTAGCTTCAAGTGGACTGGATTTTGCCCCTCATTACTTATACTTAAATCATGTTAGAAAGGGACCTATCCTTTAGTACTGTGAGA
The DNA here is from genome assembly GCA_028570985.1 of Heterobranchus longifilis. NCBI lineage: Eukaryota > Metazoa > Chordata > Actinopteri > Siluriformes > Clariidae > Heterobranchus > Heterobranchus longifilis. The sequence continues at coordinate 24,482 of JAOVVB010211407.1, forward strand.
TTACAAAGGCAAACTCTCATTGCACTGGACCTTTTTAAATCCCACTTAAAATGTAACTGTAGAGACACTGATGCCTGAGCTGCTGTGGATGTGAAACTATTCTCATGTTATCAGGAGAAAGCCACACTGGGGAGAAGGAAGCAGCAGAAACAGCCACCGCACCAAAGGATGACCAAGTAGATGGAACTAATGAAGAAGACACAAACAACACAAACACTGAAGCTGGAGAGGGTGAGTCTGACTTTTCTGACATTTCAATGAGGGGAAATATTCTTTTTTTTCTCCCTTTTTAGCTTTCTACTTTGGGGTCCTGATCTTTGGGGAGCTCCAGTCTCCAGTGTTCACTGGTGGGAAGCCAGTGAGGGAGCATGAGTTTAGTTTGTGTTAACCAGTTTTTTTTTTTTTATCCCCCCATTGGTCAGATGATGAAAGCAGCCCGGAGAAGGATTTAGATCCTGAGGAAGAAAAGGATATACCAGAGGACACAACCTCCTCACAGACGGACGGAGCTGTTGAAACCATCGGTCCGATCACTCAGGGGCCTGCGGATGCTGAACATTCAGTTCCAGTGGGCAATGGAAATCTTGGAGGTAATCTTGTTCATTTATCCCTGTTTATCTTCTCTTGTTTCTTTTTAGTATCGTGGTGATTACTAGCTAACTCTCCTCACTTTAAGTAAAAATGTGAATGCAGGACTTTTACTGTGCAGTATTCATAGATTTACTATTAATAGTAAATTGTTTTACTTCAGAAAAAAAGTTTTGTGAAAAGTAAAGCAAAAGAGCATTTGCCTGGGGCCCCCAAATCACAAAATCTGTCCCTCAAAAACACAGGAAAGTCAGAAAAACACTGGTGAAACACACTCAGCGGAGGTATTAATTTCCAAAGGTGTATTAGTTGCTTGCTTTGACATAACCACCCCGGTTATAAAGGAGATGGATTTAATTAGTGGAGGTATTTTGTTGTTGGTAACGTTATTAGTGTTATAAGTTAGTATTGGAAAATGTACACAGTAACGTAACGCGTCACTATGGCAGCGGTGGTGGGCGGGGCTTGAGGCCAGATCTAGAATTTCTTAATGAGGGAGAAGAGTAGATGTGCTTCCAACCCCTTTTCATAGTTTTTTTTTTTTTTACTTTTTTGTGCTGAAACCATACTAAACAAAATATTAATCATAGCAGAGTATTTTTACATACTTTAAAATGTGTCGGGAGGACATCTTTAACATTGAACATGTCGCATGTCCAAATTGCACCAAATTCGACACGGCACATTGTTGGGTACTGAGCAGTACACCCGCCAAGTGTGAAGTAGATCACATGAACGGTTCTCGAGGTACGAGAAGGACAGACACACACAGACACACACAGAGATTCCTCGCTTTATAGTTAGATGTTCTCTAACATTATATGTTGTGTTTTATTTGATACACAATTATAAATAACCTATGAATTACTGATAAAGTACTGTTTAAGATAACACATGTGTCTTCTGTCCGTAGGAAGTAGAATATACCTGATAGCCGGTATACTGGGGTTAGTTGTTGCCATCCTGGTGTCGCATCTCCAACCCGAGTCTCCACCTCAGAAAGACGATGTGCGACAAATAGACATCTTCCTCAGGCAGATGGAAAAAGTAAAGACTCAGTTTCCTAACCAGCGAGCCGAGCTCTGGCACAGGAGCAAGATCCACCTGCTGAGGCACCTCCAGACGGCCCAGCCCACAGAGCCCGTCAGCCTGATCCTGACCGCCGGCCACAGAGCCGAGAGGACACTGCACTGCCTGGCTCAGAGCCTGGCCTCCGCCTTCTCGTCCGCCCTCAACGCCTCCGTCCTCCACATCGACGGAGCCAGCAAAGCCAGCCAGGACAGCGACCAGGTCAAACTGGACATCGACAGCAAGTTGCAGGGAGCTTTCGAGGGAGACAAACCCGTGGCCGTC
>JAOVVB010211407.1:26432-39998 GCA_028570985.1 Heterobranchus longifilis
CGCTTCGAGGAGCTGCCTCCTGGCTCCACCCTCATTTTTTATCGCTACTGCGACCACGAGAACGCAGCCTACAAGAAGACTTGCCTGATCTTCACAGTACTGCTCGGGGAAGAAGAGGAGATTCCCGCCGAGACTCGTCTGAGTACTGTGGAGGAGATGGTGGACGACCATCTTCAGAAGAAGTTCCTCTCTGATGGACGTCCAGTGTCTTTTGACAGGATGGACCTTGACAAGTACGGTGGACTGTGGAGTCGTATTTCTCACCTCATCCTGCCCGTGGCAGCAGACGGAAGGATAGAACATGACGGGTGCTAGGGCACGTGAATACTCACTCCTGTTGGAACTTTTAGTCTATAAGCACTTAACTACCGCCTGTCTATCAGACAGATCTCACTGGGTCTCTCATCATTCTGGGGCTAGTAGCAAAGGTTTCTTACATGTAAAATATCGAAGCTCATTATGAAGGCATCAAGTAGAAATAAGACATTAATATTATGAAGATTTTAGGATGTTTGTTAAAAAAAAAACATTTTTTTTGTGGACATTTATCATGAAAAAACAACACGTTTTCATTACCAGCTCGTCACATATGGACACTTTGTCAGGACACGCTGACCCACTATTGAACGCACTGGGTTGCCCTACTCGTCAAACTATGGCGCTCCACTACGGTCGCAGTTTTTAAACACATGGGACAAGTGGTTTATGTTGTGAATACAAGGAAAACTATTTGTTTATGTTTAGCCAACAAAACCACTTGGGTAAGTTTAGGAAAAAGACCATGGTTTGGGTTAAAATAAGTAAATTTTTGTCAATATGACTTTTGGTTTTGGTGTTTGTTTGACCCATCAAACTCCATTCCTGTCCGATCTTTTCCGCTCTCAATATTATGATACATGACGCCAGGAGCACTTGCTCTGAGCTTCTAATACTGCAGTTAAAAGCCCGGTGCGTCTCACACAGACGCTAAATGGTGCCTTGTGCGTCGACACAGAGGGCCGCGACAAAGCGTCGGTATTTGACGAGCTGGGAATGAGAAAAAAACAGCTGCGGTGCTTTATTCTTGTAGTACTTTGATCAAATGTAATTATAGATCAATTGTAAGATGATTTGACTGGGGGGGCTTTGTGGGTTTTACATCACAAAGAGTTACAATTCTTTTGGTATCACAACACAGGGTTTATTATAATATACGACAAATGTCTTTCTCTGCGATTCTCAAACCTACATGGCACCACGTGCCTTAACTGAACTTCCTATGTTCCTTTTTTTATATATGTACACATACATGTATCACACTACAGGAAGAAATTTGATGGAAATAAGTGCATACATTGAATGTGCCTTAAGTGCAAATAAACAGGTAATTTCAAATGCTTTAGTTGTTGTCATTGTAGTAAACACTTGCAGCTAGAGGGCAGCAAAACCACAAAAAAACAAAAAAATACACAGCTGACACTGGGCTGCTGGGAAGCATCAAATCAATATGCAACAACAAGCTGGTTTGTATTTTAGTTTAGTTTATTTCTGTCATTTTCATCTTATACAACTCAAATACACTTGAAATATAAAATAACAACAAAATATAAAATAAACAATAATAAATCATTACTTTTAAAGTAGTGACATATCAAAACAATTGAAAAGGTGTAGCTTCAGCCTTGTTACACCTCCCCTTTTACATAACTATTATTTTACAATTTCCTTTAGATTTATACACTGAAATGAAAGAAACAAAACGAAATATATGTATATTATCTAGTATACCAAAAAAGTCCAAACATATTCATATTTACACCTGTTTTACATTAGTTAATCATCTCATTTTTGAGTATTCTTTTAAATATATTCAGTGTATTACACATTTTCATTTTCAAAGCTGATCCACAAATTAACTCCTGTCACTGTTACACATCTTTGTTTTGCATGTGTTCGAATCTTTGCCTTTGCAAACATGAAAAACCTCAATGTGAGAACCTTCAGTTTCAAGTTGAATCTTGAAAGCTGATTTTTTATTTTTTTTTTGCTCATGATGACTAATAATAATGTGCACATCATGCCTGAGAAGCAGCTGAACTCCTCCTCGCCAGTGTGATCCGGTCCGCCTCCAGCTGCAGATGCCGGCTGCTCTCTCAGAGCGCGCGCGGCTCCTCTGCACTCCAAATGAGTTCACTGACAATGAACAAGATGCCATCGCGCTATAAAGCTTAATCTGAAGCCTCTTCTGGATGCAGCTCTCTAATTCTGGAGCCAGAAGTAGGCTATGACATTTTCTTGGCAGCTAAAGTGACCTGTGACAGGCTGTGCCTGCCTGCAAATACTTTGCAACATTATTTCTCTTTTCGGCGCTCTGTGAGCATCACAACATGTATAAGTTATGCATTGGCATCGTCATGTGCTGTGCGTTTTTTCCACGGGGCTCTGCAGCGCCAAAGACCTGGGGTGCAGATCCCAGGTCAGAGCCAGACGACATGCTGCAGGAGGAGACAGATGGCCAGGAGAGCATCCTCTCTAAGGTAGGAGGAAATATCCCCTTCACGTTTTATGGATATTTCATCATTTTCGTGCGTAAAAATTCAAAAACATTTTTTTTTGATTGAGCGTGGTGCAAAACACATCCATCCTCTTCTCTTTGTAGCTGCTGGGTGATTATGACAAAGTGAAAGCAGTCTCGGAAGGCTCTGACTGTCGGTGTAAATGTGTTGTCAGACCTCTGAGCAGGAGCGCCTGCCGGCGGATAGAAGAAGGGAGCGCCGCTGCGCAGGACTTCTACACTGTGGAGACTATCACATCTGGACCAGAGTGCAAGTGCGCCTGCATCGCTCCTCCGTCAGCAGTCAACCCGTGCGAGGGAGAGTACAGGCTGAAAAAACTTAGAGAAGCTGGAAAGGAGAATGTCAAGGTGAAGTGTCGGTCCATTTCCCATAGATCCCCAAGTACACACATATACGTCCCCATGCTCCAGCGCCAGGCCGCCTGTTAGTGTCTAGAGAGGCCTGGATCACTGGGAGGGGGGATGGATATCAAATTCAGGAAAGGATAGTCCAACATTTGATCCATAACCAGAGATCCAGAGGGGTCTGGGGATAAACCTGTTCATGTCTTGAATTACTCTTTTGATGGAATCCACTTGATCATTTTTAGCTTTCCACCATCCTGGAGCTGCTGGAGGGCTCCTTCTATGGCATGGATCTACTGAAGCTGCACTCCGTTACCAATAAGCTGCTGGATCGCATGGAAAACATTGAAAAGGTACAGTTAACATGTTCCTTTTTTCCCAAAAGATCAATGCAAATATGTTGGTATAACAGACCGGTGGGAGCAGGTGTGTTTATATTGGTGGCTTCTGGGTTCACTGGGTCCAATAAAAGACCAGTTTTCAGATTTATTAGGGGCTGGAGCTGGAAGGAGTGCACAGGCTTTCCATCACTCAGTGGAAGTTTATCTGACTGACCTGATTATAATGGACCAGCAAAATAGCAACTTTTTCACCATTGGTACATTGGTAAATTACTTGAGAATTTTAATAAACTATTAAAAGATGAAAATATGAACCAAATGTTATATAAAATGTTAAATGAATATTTTAGGTGTCAGTTTAAATTAAATGGCTTAAAGCTTACAGTATGTATTCTTTAATGTGAGGAAATGAACAGAAATAAACAATGTGCCTCTCAACAGTGAATTTGTTCGACTTGAATTGAATCAGAAACCTCCAAACTCCAGATACTTAAATTAATCACAAACATCATAAATTATAAAGTTGTTGTCCCTGCCAAACAGGTGCAACAAAACTAAAGAAGGGTTACATCATGCCTGCACAGGGAAGAGTCTAATTATCTAAAAAGCAACAACAACAAAAATTGCAAAATAACTGAAAACACATGTGCTAATGTTATTAGTCATTGAATTAAAAAAAGAAAAGAAAATCAAATTAGTTAGTGATTGGAACAACTTGTAATGGCTGGATTTGAAGACTAAAGATTTGTCGGAGTTTTGCCGAGACTTGAGCTGCCTCGGTCAAATTTGGTCCAAATCACCCTGTGTACCCTCTGGGGTGCTGAATCATGAGTGGATTAGACTGTGGCATAATTCAAAACAATGAGTCACATACAACACACTGCACCTGCCCGATGTTAAGAAAGCTGCGGTGCTCAAAAAGCTGCATTTGCTTCTGAAATGACCCTTTTCACAGAGTTGTCTTTGCATGGAAAACACAGCTACAGGTAATAAAATTCAATTCAATTCACTTTTCATCACACTTTTCATATAGAGCAGGACTAGAACACGCTCAGTGATTTTCAAGACAATGATATTCAAAAGTTCCAACATCAGGTAATAAAATTAATGGATAAATCAAGCGTTTTTATCCATTATTGATTTTTATTAATTTCAGCATGTCTGTCCTGACATGACATGTGAAAAGGTCATTTGTGGGAAAGTGGGCGTGTAGTAACTTATGGTAGTGACATCACTAAGTGCATTCTGGGAAGGGTAAGGGAGGTGAGCCCTTTTCCGAGAAGACATTTTTGCCTGCCACAATGATAATAATAAGCACAGGTGTAAATAATAAAAAATAATGATGGTTGAATTCCATTTAGCTGCTGCAGTTTCAGGGTCCTGGTATTGTTCGTGCTGGCTCACTGGCAGGACTTTCTGGGAGACTTGAAGAGAGATCTTTAACTTTCCTACTAAGACAAGTCAAAATGTGAAGAAAAAAAGTCAATTCATGACTCAAGATAGCAGGCGCTCCACTGGAACTTTTTCCTTCTGTTAATGATTATGACTGCTGATGATTGCAGCCTATTTTCCATTAAAAAAAAAAGCATGCACACTATTTCTGTTAATATCTCCATTTGTCCACGACTGCATGAAGGCGGTGTCTCTGAACTACACCACGGGTGAGCTGAAGCCCCAGGAGAGCGCTCTGATCCAGACAGATGTGGCTGAAAGCCCACTCACCCCTCCCCTGCACCGGCATCAGGACCAGAAGAGACTGCGTGAGGTCAGCAGCGCCGCAGCCTATCAGGACCCAGATGTAAGTGACATCTTGATATCACAGCGTTAACAGATGGGCTCAGTGACGTAGAGGTAAAGAAAGGTGCTATTATACTACACGAACGCCAGTCTGTGGTATTGGTCTTTGTTTTACTGTACTATAATAACTAGTAATAACTAATGTCATTATTTGCCTATAGTTAGTGCCATGACATAACACATACTGTATGTTATTTGTATTTACTAGATAATTATTGATGCAAAAGGGTGATTACCTTTAATTGCCATGTAATACAAACATACTGTAAATACTTGTTATTTATGCTTTAAAAGGTAGTTAACACCTCAAATTAAAGTTGTAACAGGTATGTTAAAGTGACATACTAAGAACATTACTTAGCTACTTAGTATCATTAAATAGGATAACAAATTATATTGTAATTTCTTCTTTTTTTTCTTTTTTTTTTAGACCAGATAATTATATAACAATTACTTATACAGCAAAGTACATGGAGTGTACAACCTGCAAATACTTACAGGTTGTTAGTAACTACTAGAGTACCTAGTACATACATATGTCATATGATATTTACTACTATATTTATTCCTGGAATTCTCAGGAGGTAAAAGGTTAAATAAATATTAGACGACTAGTGTACCCGTTACTACAATGTTTCTTGGTACTCATGTGAGGTCATTACTTCTGTGAACCAATAACTCCACCAGTATTATCTGAATATCTAAAGTAAATATTGTACTGTTAGTTGAAATGCTACTACTATTTTTATGTTTTACTCACATTCAATTATAACTTACTGTGATGTAATTCTTGAATGAATTAGCAGCCTAAAAAAAGTTGATAAACATAATCATGGTAAAACTTTATGATCATTCTATTTTGTGTTACATCCATCGATATTGTCACATTGTGATTGAATTAACTGAATTCAGGAAAAAAACAAAAACAAAACGTATAAAAGAAATGATTCGATTCACATCTTGATGTGAGCAAGTGTGTGCTCTTTCCACAAACTCCCTCATAAAATCATCATCTCCATGATGTAAAAATGTGTAAAAGAGTTATTATTGAGGTAATTGGAAGATTTCACAACAGCAGACCTCAAAACCAGTGACTGTACCAACGGGGCCTGATCCATAACAGCTTTAATATGAACTAACTGTTGGGTGGACCTGGTGATTCACAGGTTTAATATGTTCCACTTGTAGGAAGCATTAAACAAAGTTATTAATGAAAACTGAAATCTTTTTTTAAATTAAAAGTTTCCTCTTTATTAAAAGATAATTCAGGTTTATTGCAACTTGTGTCGAACTTTGTAGTTTTGGATATAATTTATCAGTAATAATAACATTGCACACATTGATTTAATTGCTGAGATCTGTGGGTGTGGCTAAAAAAAAGTGAACTTATTGTTGTCCACTGCAATGATGAATTATTACCTACATTTCACATGTGCTAACTGACTTCCAAATAAAGTGGTTCTGATAATCTGGCTAAACTGCTGTTTAAAGTCCACCTGATTATCTGACTGCTCGTTTCTTGCCCTGTTTGTTGTAGTGACGTCACAATGTACCCAGAAGCTCACTAAACAAAGAAAGTATGTCCTTGGAAAAAAAACCATTTTACTTTGTTAGGTTTCTTGAAGTGTTCCAAAGTCTGTTTGATGTCTGCCTGTGCAATGGTTGTATAATTTCCTGTTGGCACTAAATAGTAAAATTCTATTATTTGCTCACAAAAAGTGCATTATTATAGTATTAGTATATTTAATTGTGACTCTTAATGTGTTTTTTTCCCCATATTCTTGCCACAGAATGAGGTCAAACTCAAAAATGTATTTTCTTGGTAGGATGAAAGTGCATCTAAAACACCATTCAAACTCTAATGTGACTAAAAGTAAAATCTCTGTCTCGTTGGTCAAAAGCTGATATTAGATCCCATGATCAAATAATTACTTAATAAGCGCTCGAAGCATCACTTGGTGGTAATTAAATATGTTCCTGTGCGCATGATCTAGTGTGCAGACTTTTACATGTTTTTCTGTCCAGCACCTATTATTTAAAGTCTGGATGTGCATGCTTTTGTAAACCTTTTTTTGTTGCAAAAGCTGATATTAACAAATATAGGCCCAGTATGTAATCAAACATCATCCTACTGCATGGTTAATATTGCAGTTTTGTGTGTCCATCTGTCCACTAACAGGGAAAGTATGAGGAGAAGTTTATTGGGGAAAATCCGTCCTTCCTACAGACAGATGGTTCTGCTCAGATCATTGAGGTCAAACCACAGGTGACTCTCAAAAACGCAGCTAACAAGGAGGCTTCTCAGGTGTCGAAGACTGGCTCCAATGGAATGATCATAAGAGAGATGACTTTTTATAAATCTGAGCCAGATCCGATGGTGGCAGATGACGGGGAGCCTGGAGAGAACTGTAAGTGCAAACCCTCAGTCAGCTTTAAGGGTATGGGTTGAATACTGAGAAAAAAACTACACAAATTAAGAAAAAACTGATTTACAAAAATCTGAAATCTGCACATTACAGTGGGGTAATAATCAAGTGCTCATCCAATTCATAGTCATGCTAAAAATAAGTCCTCACTCTGATAATCATGAAAGAGGACACGTGGTTTGGATGGGTCATCATTACATTACTTGATGTCAGAAGATCTGCCAGGTGCTGTGGCCACTGCAACAGATTATTTGACCAAAACTTTTCCTTTCCCTTCTTTTTAGTGTTTGAGTATCATGGATTCAGTGGTGATGGCCCGATTATTAACCTCTTTGAGGAGAATCTTCTACAACACAGAGTCCCTCGCCCCAGGACGAGGGCGGGACCGAAATCAGTACGACCGAAGACAACAGGTCCTTTGCACGGTTCCACGAAGACCAGCCAATCGACAAAACCGAAAGGAACGGAGCCCACCTCAAAAATCCATAATGAGTTCACCAGTGCCGTTGGAAGCACATCAGTGGATGTGTCCACAGATGTACCGAGTGACGCATTCACAACGGGAAGAGTCACGTTTGGACCAACCACTACCACACAAAAAACCAGGACCGCAGACACGGCACCTACTCAAAGAGTCACTGCTGGAATCGCTCAGCGGACAACCCCTTTGATGGCGGAACCAGTCGACAGTTCTTTAAGCATCACTGCCGAGGAAACAACCCAAACTACAATGCACACAACCCAACCTTCCGAAAATACCGCCACAAAGGAAGTCCTACCAGCATTCACAACAAGAAATATAGTGACCACCATGAGGAAAACGTCTACCCAGGAGGTCAAAGACCGAACGCAAACCGTACCTGGCAGCACTGCAACGCATTCAAGGACACTTGCACCAAACTCAGCCACGGAGGCTTCAACTACCAGCCCGACTACCACTATGACCATCACAACCCACGCTGCCCCGACCTCAGCACCAATACACCCCACAACAGCTTCCACGCCAGCTACCTCCACACAGGCTGCCGCTACCACAACACCAGAAGAAGAAACGGAATCCACCTACTTCTCAAGCTCCACTTTGTCTCCTACCACACAGAGACTGACCACTTTGTCTCCCCACACTTCTCTGCCTTTCACCACACCTGTGACTACCTCTTCATCCGCCACCACCACCACCGCAACCACCGCAACCACCACCACCACCACCGCCACCACCACCGGGCAGACTGCTCAAGTCAAACAGAAATACAAAATCAGCTGGGATGAGGAAGAGGGGGAGGATGGACACCCGGAATTAGACGAGCCAATGCAAAGGCAGGAGGAAGCTCCCTCAAGAAAACCCGGTAAGTTGAGTTTTTATGCCGAATTAAAGGAAGACCAGTTATACTAAAATTGACTTGGCAAACATACAAAGAAATGTCTGTTATTAATCTTAATCAATACCACTTCATTCACGCTTTTAAAGAAAACAGCTACAAACACTCTAAGAACAGTTACAGTGCTAGAGATGTTGACTGGCACGTGGGAAGGAAGGAAGGAATGAAACAAAACTAGTAGCAGTTAGACTTCTGAAATGTTATCAAACCAAATGGATCAAATCCTGATAGTGAAACAAGTCATTTCGGGGGGTTGTGACGCAGAAAAAAAATTATCCACGGATCTATAGACGTCTCTTTCGCCATGTAAGTCTATGGGAAAAAGTCTTTTTGGGCCCCATGGCATCATGTGATGGTTGTATAGTTTATAGTTGTAATACCACCGTTTGGCCACTATGTCAAATTGATTCAACGGTTGGCACACTTCTTGGGGGCCTGGTACTTACAGGTACAGTGGTACTTTGAGCTCAGTGCTAATGTCAGCATGCTAACGTGCTGGTCACTACCCGATCTGTACCGGAAACCCAATCTGTTTTTAACCTATCCCCTGACCAATGGGCTATCATGACCCTAACCATTCGAAGTCAGTGCATAACTTTAACCATCTATGCACATGCGTAGAACAAATCGGGGGATCGTCAAAGTGAGCAGGATTCCCCCTCTGAGAACCATGAATGTCTGAACGAAATTCCATGGCTATCCATCTGATAATTGTTAAGATATTTCAGTCCAGGCCAAAGTAGACTGACAGACCGGCATTGCCATCCCTAGATCCACACCGGCTAAAAAACATCTTAACAAGTTCTTACAAGAGCTTACCACCAAAAACATTGCCAAACAAATTAAATATAATGTGAATGTTGTTAACATTTGCTGTAATTTGTTTGAAATACCAAATTGAACGGACTGACATCATGCCTCAACACTTAACATTTAACATTTTTATGAAAGACGTCATTTAGAAAACTATTAAACTGATATCGTTCTGTGAATCTTTAAACTTTGTAACTCAGTGCTCAGTCCTTTGTGGCAACCTTACCCATTCCGTGATTCCAGCTGGTTAAAATAAAAGCCTTTAATTATTTTCAGACTCTTTGACGTAGGTCTGGATGATGTTTAACTGCCTCTAAATCCTCACTCACGGCTCTCTGACTCTTTACAGGAGAGTGTAAGGACACTTTGGCAACAATCTCAGAGCCGGTCACTCACAACACCTATGGCAAGAATGAAGGGGCGTGGATGAAGGATCCGAAGTCTGATAATGACAAAATTTATGTCGCAAACTTCTACTACGGAAATAACCTCCTGGAGTTCCGCAACCTGGAAGTTTTCAAACAAGGTAAGAGCAGTCAAAGCTTTCTCTAAATGTCTTTTTGTTTTCCTCTTGACGAATCTCATCTCTATTCGTCTTTATCCTTCCCAGGCCGTTTTACCAACTCATACAAGCTTCCTTACAACTGGATTGGCACGGGCCACGTGGTCTACGACGGGGCTTTCTACTACAACCGCGCCCTCTCCCGAGACATCATCAAGTTTGACCTGCGTCGGCGTTACGTGGCCGCCTGGACCATGCTGCACGACGCTCTGATCGAGGAGTCGTCGTCACTGTGGGAGTGGCGCAGCCACTCGGAAGTCGACTTTGCCGTGGACGAGAGCGGACTGTGGATCATCTACCCGGCGCTGGACGACGAGGGCTTCTTACAGGAAGTGATCGTTCTGAGTCGACTGAACCCCTCAGACCTCAGCATGCAGAGGGAGACCACCTGGAGGACGGGGCTCAGGAGAAACCACTACGGGAACTGTTTCATCGTGTGCGGCGTCCTGTACGCTGTTGACAGCTACAACAAAAGGGACGCCAACCTGGAGTACGCCTTCGACACGCACACAAACACTCAGATGATTCCCAGAATGCCCTTCACCAACAACTACACCTACACCACGCAGATTGACTACAATCCCAAAGAGGGTGTTTTGTATGCGTGGGACAACGGACACCAAGTCACATATAACATTAAGTTTGCCTATGTAGACCCTTAGTAAGGGTTTGATAGTAGTTATTTTAAAAAGTTAATTCTATGGTTTGAATGGATTGTAGATCAGTCCACATGGCCTTCAGTATGGAGACAAATGTACAAATATACTTAAATTGTTTTGTTCTTATCAAGACTTTTTAAAATTTTTAATTTTTAACAAATAAATGAATGAGCCTGATTACTCAGTCAACACATCAAGTTGTACTGTATATATTGTAATACTGTGTTTTTTTTAAAAAAAGGATAGAGATAAATGATTGTCGAAAGGTGGCAGAACCAATTCATGTCAAATAACGCTTAAACAATTCACAGAAGCATACAAATCCCCCAAATTATGTGGAGAAATTATATTTTTCTGTTTTATACACATTATTTTGTGATACATTTTTCTTTGCGTCATGTGCCACAGGTCCTCTGTTTGGTAATATCACAGGTATCGCTGTTGACCTTTGTCTTGTGAAAGCACTTACTTCCTCCATATCAGACTGTTTTAAGGAGACTGCAATAAAGTTCGGAAATACTAACAGAAAATGTCTTCTTTGTTTGGCTAATCACATTAAAGTCAAAGTGGCTTTAATTATAGCGTCTGAGTGTTGATTTAACTGGAAGACTGAGAGGATAGAAGACAACCAGGCAGAAAAAAAAAAATCCATAAATACTGTACGAACATACAGACAATGATTGTTGAAGCCTGTAATTTACTGTTACTGTAAATTGAGTTATTGTGGAAGAAAATACTCAGAAACAGTCATCTATTGTACTTGTTGAACAAGAAAATATAACTGCCGTTATACAACAGCCCAAAGGATACACACAAAGGTATAGTAAAATCCAGTGTTTATTTTGGTTTGTGCACATAATAGAATACAAAAAACAAAACCTCACACGTTTTTAATTTAAGTACTCTTGTTTTGTCCTCAAGTACTGTTGCGATGTAGTGAAAACACTGTGGTGAAACAAATATATTTTTGAAACCAAAAAAGGGGGAAAAAATGGCACGCACGCACGCACGCACGCACACACACACACACACACACACACACACACACAGCCTGGTTAAAGAGAACACAAGCAAAGGGCATGTTTTTATGGGCATCTGTTGAGCTAAAACATAACCATCTGTACAATTATGTAGCTAAAAGAAATGCACTTTTAGATACAAGTATAGTACAAAAAGGTACCAATTCTGATTATGTATAATTTCTTATTTAATATCAATTTTACATAAACATTAATATGAGGCATTTAAAGCCAGAATTAATCTTCCCATGTTCTGCGTTTATAATGCAAATCTTTACAACAAATTAGTAATAGAAACTCTCAGATAATGCAACTCCATCACATAGTAAAAAAAAAAAAAAGAAGAGAATTTCCAGTAGTTTGCAATTTCAATATAGACTTAAGTGCACCAAATAAAAGTGCAATTTAACCCGTGGACGGAGAAGTCAGGACTCAAACTATGTTTTTCACCGTCAAACATCGGCCGTTTTAGCTCAACTGTTATTAAATATTATAAAATCTCAGGATGTTCGCCCAGTGAAAAATGTCCTAGTTCTAACATTTACGGGATGTTTCCTTCCATTCCACCATTTATTATTTTATATACAATATGTACTTTAGTTTTCTGTCGTCGATAATAATAAAAAGTTCCCACAAAGCATAATCACACAGAAAAACAGAAATTCTTCATCAATACATTGCTAAAAACAAGAGCACTTGAAATCCTTAAATTAATGCAAACCAGCCAACAACATAGTGGTTAGCCTGCTAGCTTTCACAGATCACCTGACTTCCTGAGTTTACTGAATTCCTCTATTGATGCATATAATTAACCTGTCATCTCTTACTGTTTCGCTGTTTACACTATTTGCTTTATTTAGGGAGGCAAACAGACTACAAATGAGTAAGAGAGACGATCACAGCACACACTTTTGTAGCCACGATACGAACACAGAATTTGTTGTACTTCGAAACATTAATATCACAAATGCCTTCCCAGTGAGATCAATCTTAGGTGCATTCTCCTCTGGCTTTGCAGCTTGTTCCCAAAATTAAGAACCCAAAAAGAAAGAGCAGACACGAGGAGAGCTGCTATGGGGTAAAAGTATTTGTGTTATGACGGGGTGACTCAGGGTTCAATGCTCAGCCCCCTGCTGCTAAGCAATTAGCCTTATGCAGGGCGTCTGGGGTTACAGGGAGAAGTCAGTGTTGCCACACAAGGAGCTAGCCTCTGCTCGGACCCTATTACAGACTACATCCGGATATCAGCCCTAATAAAGAATGCGGCCGACCTAGTGCTGACAATTTTGAGCCATCTTTGTATTTCATTCAACTCTAAATCTAAATCAAGTCACTGGGAGTTCACCAGATTTATACTTTAATACAAAAGAGTGTTAACTGAGGTCGTATCTTCTGTTTGTCTTCATGGGTTTAGGTGAAAAGTTAAAGCTGATTTATAGTTGTACGTACGCTCTACGCTGAGCCTGCGCCGTAGCCTGCGTCAGTGACCTACGCCAGTGTGAGCATTTATACTTGTGCGCTGGTGGGTCTGTGTTGCTCTGCAATTACACCGTCAAAGTTCTAGCTGGCAGCGGTGGTCTATGCCACTGTGTTGAGTTTCTTCGTGTACTTCCTATGTGTACTTCAAAAAATGGCAACTGAAACTCTTTTTAAGAAAGAATTTTCCAGGAC
>JAOVVB010211408.1:0-24553 GCA_028570985.1 Heterobranchus longifilis
ACACACACACACACACACACACACACACACACACACACACACACACACACACACACACACACACACACAAAGCACTTGATTGTAAATGCACAGAATTGGACACAGCTGTCACATAGGAGAGCGTGTAAGAGCTTTAAGGAGGCAGGCTTGCATTCTGCTCAAAATCCCTCTGGAGGATCTTCTTCAGGAGACGGCGTGACTTATTCCCTCAACTCCACATATTACTGCGGTCAGAGTGCTTTTTAGCAAGGCACTTAAAAACCATCAATCCATCTCACCTTAATAAAAAAAAGAGGACTCGACTTTAATGTTTCTTGTGAAGTAGAGATGGTTTGTTTTGACCAACGCAGATCTTGTGAACTTAACGATGATATGTGTAATTTTAACATCAGCGGAGAGTAATTGTGAGATGACAGCATAATTACAGTAAACAAACAAGACAAAAAAAAAAGGCTGCCAGGCTCTACCAGCTTAAATGTATACTTTTTTGAAATGCACTGCTGGGCCAGATCGTATTGTAAATCTGTTAAAGGTTCAAAACAGTAAAATGGTGCCGTTCTCAGAGACTCTTTCAGTATCTTTATTTACAGGCTAACTGTGAGTCTGCTAACACAAAATGACTAGTGGACGAGTAAACAAGCCGGTGGTTTTAAAATTAAACATCTATAAACAAAACACAGTGGTGGAAGTACACATATCATTTACTTTAAGTAAAAGTATAAATACTGTAGTCTAAAAATACTCCAATACAAGTAAAAGTCCTAAACTCAAAATGTTTACACACTTACAAGTGAATTATTGTGTTTTTATCACTAATAAATACATGCAAGAGCATTCTAATGTTAAGCCAATTTGATATACTATATATACTACTAGGTATAAGCATATTGTGCATTTTTTTAATGTAAAAAGTAACTAGTATAAGTATAAAATAAATGTAGTAGAGTAAAAAGTATTGAGATGTAGTGGAGTAGAATTATAAAGTAGCATAAAATGGAAATACTCAAGTAAAGTACAAGTACCTCAAAGTACAGTACTTGAGTAAATGTACTTAGTTACATTCCACCACTGGAAATTTCAGACCTTTCAAAGCAAAACAAAACTGTCCCTCATTGCATCTACGTTCACCACACAGAGACAAAGTAACCTGTAAGAAAAATGGAAGCAGCATTGTGATGGATTGTCTCACGTAAGTGAGTGGGATCTTCATGCATGAATTGAAACTGATGGCGACCTGGCTGGCAGCGAGGAAATCACTCACAACCTATTTCATGCTCTGGAAAACTGGTGTGCTTTGGCTGTAATGTAACATAATTTGTACTTAACAGGCTAAAACATGCAAAACCACTGATAAGCAGCTTTAAGCATCAGCACTACATGCCTTACCTCAACCCTTATGCCTGAACTTTAAGCTAATCCATCATCAACCATAAGTCCAAGTTCTTAACCTAAAGTAGGACCCTGAAGGGCTCACAGTAGCAGAGAGGTGTGTATACACACAAACATGCACGCTTGCACATGTGCAAATTATGGTACGGTTTGCTTTTGCAAGTGTCAGACTTGCAAGATAAGACTAATTGGGAAATGCATTTGCATTGACTTCATTTAACGTGATGAGCATTTTTAATGGAATTTAGCTCCGAGAGAAGAGGGTTGTGTGACGATGACATATCATGCAAGCTTTATGTTTGTGCACACTGGCAAACACATCAGCAATCGCATGAATACTAATTAATTGGAATTTTGAACATTATGCCATAAATGCATCATCTAAAACAAAAACAAAAAAAACCACCACAATTTATTCCTTAATCTTCCATCTCCAGTGACTGGCAATACGCACAGATAATTGCTTGTAGCGATTATGAAATCTTGTAGCATTTAGTAATCGTATTTTGTAAATCAACCGCAATTATGAGCACTGACGTTAAAGTAGCACATTGCTCATGTTGTTTTCAGTATGAGCAGACAGGGTTGGATGATTTGCCATTAATGAGTTCAGTAACAATGAATGCAGCGCAAAGGAAACACCTGTGGCCTCTGTTCTTCCGCTTTCTGGCTCTGCTCACTTTGTGCGGGCCGAGTCACGTGGTGGCATCAGAGCGGCTCTTCAGCCAACACAGCTCCAATTCTGCTCTACACTGTATCTAATAACCGCACACGTCGAGGGGCTCCTCTCTTCTGTCAGGGAGATGTTTTTAACCAAAGGATGATGTGACGCATAAACATCAAGTGCTATGTTGATGATTATAAAGCAAAATTACTGAAATCATAAAAACAAACGGTCTCTCTTTGTTACCAAAGGACAAACAGAAGCTTTTCCTGAGTGGGTGACACAGGCAGCACCCCGAAGCAATTTGATACGACTACATAAAATTTGCAATAAATGCTCATCTCTCACTGTAATGTGACAAACTTTGGGCCATCATCAAGGCCCAGAGAGAGAGAGAGAGTTCTATTTAAAGAGAATACTCATATTATCATCTTCCTAATCCTCTCACAGTATCAGCCTTCTGCTATCACTCTTTGTCAACTCTGCATTGTTGTACTTTCCTGCCAGGCTTGTGTTTCCGTGCGGGAGAGAGTGATGACTGAGGGTTTAGAGGAGAGGAGGTTTGAAGAGAAGTGAAGAGGATAATGTAGAGAGGAGCAAAAATATAAACCTCAAACTGATCCCCTAAATCTATCTAAGCCGCCCGAAAAATAGAAAGCAAATCTGAGAGGAGGACAACATTTCTACTCCTGTCTGACACTTGTTTAAGAAAAGACCTTCGTCTGTTAAAAAAAAAAGGTAGAATAGGCTAATCAAGACATCAAGTAGATCCAGGAAAATGAGATACACAAGCGTAAACACGGACGTAATGGGATAAGGCAACCAAAAACTTGAACAAATTGACCCATTGGTAGTCTGTAGATCTAGCCCAGAAAATACAGCGTCAAGAGTAATTGGCGGAGGAACATTACCAATTATTGGATAGCTGAGTCACATTTATTATACTGCCACACAATACACCCCGGGCTCTGTCAGTGCATTCCAAACATCTTATTTAGCCAAAGGTGATCGTTCGAATCCAAAAGCCATTTATTTAGTGACCAATACTCAGGAGTGTTTCCGTGGATGCCTCTGGCACAAGTCCACCACGTGACACCTAACAGAAGATGACAAATAATTAATAAGTGTGTGTGTTGTTGTGTGTGTGTATGTGGAGAAGACAGCACTGACTGGTGTGCATGTCACTTTTTTTTGCCATGAACTGTTGTTTTTTTTCCGGGAGCCATTTTCACACTTCCCTGTCAACCATTTCACACTGAATTACGGCATGAGGGCTCTGAGTTCAGAAGTGGATGCAGTGCTCTTATGCAGCTGAGGACTCTCTTATTTATGCAGTCTGAAGAGACATCTGAGTGATTAAATCCACAGGACATTCCGACTTGGAAGGGGAGTCAGGGGGCGAAAATTACAGCACATGCATGGAAAAAATCTGTCCATCTCCGTTTGCCATTTTTAAAAAAAAAAAATCACCTGATTCTTGTGCAAACGCCGTCTCCTCTGCCTTTGTTGTGGAAATGAGATGCAAGGATGGTCATTAGCGGATGATAATGAGGTGAAAGAGACAAACAACCTAAGCCCTGTTGGTTTTTCTAATATTAATAATTAATTTCTGGTTAAGTGGCTAATTGGAGTTTAAAGGTCAATGTCAATGAGAATGCCATGAATCTTAGGAGACAGGAGGGGGGTGGGGGATGGGCAGAGGGAGACAGTACTGTTGACAGTAATCCCAGGTGCTCTCCAGTTACTTTGACAGCTCTCCCCCTTTTCTGAGCCATCCTCCCCAGGCGACATTGCCTTTGTGTGCTGAGGACAGCAATTCAGCTCCACCAGCACCTGGGCATCTGCCCTTTTGGCATTGAGAGTTAGCAAGTCCTCAAGATGGAGTGGCGTAGCCTTGCAAGATAGAGCAGAGGTTAAGAAAAGAGGAGAAGGGAGCATCTGTTATGTACATTTGTGATCTATTGTTATCGAGTAAAGAAAGGGACAGATTTGCAGTTTGGTTTGTATGCGAGTTCACAATTATATAGAGTCATAGGAGTGCTGTAAAAAAACAGTAAATCTGTAAAAGAATAAGAAAATAAATGTGAAAACATAAAGAGGAATAAATAAAGCAAAAGCAATAGGGAAAATAATAAGAAAAAATAAAGGGATACAAATAAATAAATGGCATTATATAAAATTAATTAATTAAAAAATTAAAAAAAATACACAGAACAAACCCCCAAATAAATATGTATTTAAAAATGTAAATAAGTATATACAGAAATAAATGAATGAATAAATCTGAAAATAAATGAAACCTATTCTAATTATTCTTTTAGATTTTAGTTATAATTGAAAATTAGCAATAGCTATAAACTCTCTGTGCAGCACATCTGTTTTTATACTCTGTATTGTTAAATTGCATCGTAATTCCACATTTATTTATTATTTTATTTATTTCTCTTGATATCCCTGCATGTTTTATTTACTTATTTATTCTTTTATTTGTTTCTTTTTATATTTCCACATTTTTTATTTACTTATTTATATTATTTTATTTATTTCTCTTTATATTTCCACATTTACTTTCTATTCTTTTTTATGGCACTCCTATGACTCCATACAGGCAGGGGCATGTATTGGTATGTACACACCAGCATGCATTCCCTCTTGTGTGACGTTAAGTCTGAACTGATCTGACTCCTGGCATTGATTCATCTTGTTTATTATGCCTCAGATTAATCTCACACTCCATCCATGTCACAGTCAGAACTCATTTATTTCAAGATGTTTGACGTGAAAACAACGGCTAATTCAGTCTCGGGAGTATGCAGGTTTAAAGATGCTTCCAAATGAAAGTTTCTGCTCTGGCTGCTGAGCGACATTAAAACACTCGGTGGGGGAATGTGATGAGGAAAAAGGAGAAACAATCATCTTTCCATTCCATTTTCCAAGGCTCCTGTGTTTGGCTCCGTCGCTGCGCTCACCTCCTGCTCCACAGCTCCACGAGAGCCGGCCTCCTTGTCCATGGCTTTAATGAGACAGGCGAGTGTCACAGTCACATCTGAGCTTAGTGCTTGTAATATCTGCCGTGTCTGTGTTCTGGCAAATGTTATCTGTGCTCATACGTCTGTCACGGCTCAGACTGACTTTTAGGAACAGCCAGGGCTCAGGTAATTGCTCTGCAGCCTGTTAGGATTAATTCTGTCCTGCGATGTTAACACTTTCCCCGGCATTGACGAGATTTTTCGGCAATTCGTGTTTTCACTGTTATATTGTGTGAGGCGGGGGTCATAGTAATTCCTATGAAAAGTAATGCACTGTAATTCGTAGATAACCCACGTAATTGTGAGCCAGGAGGCCCAGCTTACTGCGTGCCATAGTCACGTTTTACGGCGACCTCCAGTGGCCGTAGTAATTATGACGGAGTAAACGATGAAGTGAGGCGACGTAATATAAAGATCAAGAAGTCCATTTAGAGCGGGCGGGAGGAGTGGTGGATGGGTCCAACAAAGGACTTTCACGCAGGAGATTAGTGTTTGTGTCCTGTAACTGCTGTAAATAAACCTCCGTTCATAGACATGTGACGTCCACGTAATTGCGTTCAGTATTTTTTATTTTTTTGTAACAGCTTTATTTCTAACACGAAAATAGTGATTTTAACCCAATCTCAGTTGTTTTTTCCTACCAAGTAGTTTTGTTGCCTAAACCGAAGTAGTGTTTTTACCAAAGTAGTCCTGTTTTCCGACCTTAATCACGTATTTAAGACCGCAGCCACCATGTGTTAAAGCTGGCCGAACGGTCACTTCACACCGTTAATACAACGTCGGCCATATTTCCTAAGATATCATATGATCCCGTTCACGAGAATGCGTTGATCAATTTTATGAAATATATTTCAACAAACATAAATGACAACATTATATATTACAGTACACGTGTGCGACGCACAGTGTAGTCAAGCCCTTTCAAAATAAAAGAACACACACACACGAGCCCTGGCCCTGTGCATAACGTAGTGTTTTTCCTGCATGCCTCTACGATGTGTAACATTAGACAGCCAATCACCAGCATTATTAGCTCTTGGTACAAGCTTGCTGCAAGGCATTTCTCGATAGTATCGAAGCAATTCGGTCGGTGCCACAGAAGTATCGAAATCCGGTACCCAGCCCTACTGCTGTATATCCAACTATTCCTTGAAAGCAACATGATTTAATTGCATTGCATATTTCACAAGGGAATCGATGAGATACAGGCTGGCACCAGATGTTGTCTCTTATAATGGCTAGAGGAGGTGAAGACAAGAGGATTTACTCTAGAATCCAAAAGATAGTTGAAGAGAGGAATGGATGAGTAAAAGGCATGACTGAGAGACAGATGGAGTTGTAGTAATTACAAAATATAGGCCAAGGTCTTTTCCACAACCGCACTTTTTATATGCAAATCCCTCACAATTGTCTTAGAATGGCCTGAAAGCAGAACCATGTTTTGACCTTATTAAGGCTTGTATAATGGAGATAAGCATGGATTGGATTGACCAGTTTCAATTTACCCTCGATTTTGTTTTTGCAAAATGTCAATTTCAAATGCTGTGTTCACAACCTACCTTGATCAAATTGAAATCCATTTCTGGTACAGAAAGGACCTCTCTTACACTCCCTCCTTACGCATTTTTTACTGCTGTGAATGAGAGCGAAGTCCTTGACATTTGTCTGTTTTGCCTCTTTAACAAGCTTTGCTCCTCAGCATCGGCCCTCACTCATGGAAACCATTCAAGACCTTGCATCATGTAAACACTTTGCATCGAGCACACAACAGAGATTCAAGGTGCTGTTTTGTGAGCTAGAGATAAGCTAATTATTCCACTACTGGTAAAGAGTAGCCCTTGCAGGATTCAAATGACATGCTGAGGTGGACATGGTGCAAGAGTGTTTAATGTATGTTGGTATTGTGCTGCATCACTTTGGCCTCCTTGACTGCGATGCCTTTTTCTTTTTTTTGGGCAAGAGGTGTGGCTGGGGAGACCCTGCTTTAGGATGGAGACAGTTGTGAGGAGTAGCTGGTCGCTTTACATTCCAATCACCTTGATCCTGCAGGCTTTCAGTTGTGCATCCTAATGAAGCACTTCCCTTTGCACGTTGCTCCGGCTAAAATCCAGGTGCCTTTCTGATTAAGATGAAACTGCACGGAAAGCAAACTACTCACCGAGCGTTTTGTCGTCTTGTTCTTGGCTGTCATTTTGGTAAAAACAAAGAGACAGATGTCACAACAGTGTGGTCTAAAGGCAGAGTAAGGCCAGCTTGTATAAAAACACCCTCAGATATGGATTTTTGTCCCTTGGCAGTGTAGGGGTATTTTTTTTTTGTTGGGATTTTGATGGTGAACAAAAGGGGAAAGCTCAGAGCTGTTTTTATTCCGAAGAGGTTTCCACCCATCTGCTATCGTTGGCAAGGGGCCTTGAAGAGAAAGCTGCATCCTGCTTTGCCTGCAAAAAAAAAAAAAAAGAGAAAAGAAGAAAAATGGTCAGGCTAATAGATAGTCACTACCATGTATGCCGTGTCTCGTAGCTACTGCTCCCAGTCAAGGCCTCAATCACACACTGCTCAATTCCCATGGGAGGCCGAGGAACACAGAGATGCCACAGTCTGACAGTGAACACTGCCACGGCTCTGCCCCCAACACCCCCAGTATAAGATCACTGTCTACGCCATGTGTACACCCCTGACAGCTCCAACTCTTACAAAAACTACAAGTCTCTTTATTCCCCAGATGGCCGGGGAACAGCCTACAGTTTGCCCTCAGCAATCCCGCTAATATGTCCCCAGCCCCAATGCAGAGACCCGCCTGACGTTAAAGTGTTGTTTGGAAACGGAACGTAATCTAGAGGGTAAATATAGCAGATGACATCCGCTGCCAGCTCTCCAGCGAAACAATAAACACAACATGCTGGCGGAATACTGACTTGTTATATCGCAGAGCTGGGGTTACATAAGAT
The DNA here is from genome assembly GCA_028570985.1 of Heterobranchus longifilis. NCBI lineage: Eukaryota > Metazoa > Chordata > Actinopteri > Siluriformes > Clariidae > Heterobranchus > Heterobranchus longifilis. Next base: position 8,031 of record JAOVVB010211408.1, read on the forward strand.
TTATGAACTGCCATGGCGGTAACAATTCTATGTAGGGGGGGATTGATAGCGTTTGGTGCGAAAACTCCTCTGGCTGGGACATTAACTCAGCAGATTTGTCCCTGTCTTCACAAGCACAGCCTTGTCAATTATTTAAAAGAGCAAAACAAGAGCCCAGAAAAGACAGCACTTGGTGTGTGGAGCTCATTTACACATCTCTATTCCCAGAAGTGTGCTCGTGCGTTTAGGCCATAATAAGAGCTGGTCTTTCATCCCTATGTGTCTGTGTGCTAATTCACACTATTGCCAACGTGAGTCCCTCATCCCTCAAAGGCGAGGGCATCAAGGGAAAACAAGGAGGCTCTGAGGAGAAGGTAACAAAAAAAGTATTATTAAAGACTTGTTTAGTTGCTCACTTCATAGGAGCAGATGGAGGCAGAAGACTTCATTATTGTTACAGAGAGATACGGGGCCGAAGAGAAAGCACAAGGACAGGCATTAGGCTCTGTCAGGGCTCTAATGGAAGAAGCAGGTTTTTTGTGTCACGGCTGCTCTCTCCACTGATGGATGGGGAGGTTAACAGTCGCTGTGAGTTAGGTAGCTGGGTGCACAACATCCTCAGGAGCTACTTTTCAGACAGAGCCCTCCTGTAGCGGCTGATCAGTCAGTCAACCAATCTGAAGCTCACTTTTAACCGAGCTTCCCTGCACTGTGATAACAAACGAAAACCTGCCCATGTCGTCCCAATAGTGTGTTTTGACATGTTTTATGTGGCTATATTTAGCAGGCTGCGTTGTTTACTCTGCTTACATACCTTCGCAGTCTCCTGGGAATGTAAGATGTTCTCTTTGAGAGACCACAAAGTATGCCAAAGAGGTGTAAGATAGCTGTCTGCATGCATGCCAGTGGTATTAAATATTGGATCTCTTTCTAAACACAGACTGTGCTGCAAAGGGAGAGCCTGTGCCGCACATGGTCAAAGGGAAGTTAATAGATTCAATGACATTGTCAACAACGACAAAAAAAAAGCAGGTATAAAGAGGTGTTGAAATGAAGAGGAGGTAAAGGGAGAGCGTGAGGGAGGGAGGATGGGAAGGGAGGGAGGAGAAGATAAAGTGGGCTGTAATGATGTCTGAGGTAATATATGTGTGTGCCTGAGATGGCGTCATTGACATGAAAAGCCCATTGACCCCTAAGACTAATGCCCACTTCCATGGACCAGTGCAGATGAGGCTATTCCACTTTTTCAAGGAACAGCAGACATTTATTATGAGCATAGATGTATGTACAAGCTCTGTTGAATCAGGGCATAAACACAAACACACACATGCGCAAATGCTTGTTGACTATTGGGGCACTGCATGTAAAAATTCAGTTACACATTTCAGAATCAGAATCAGAATCAGAATTGTTTTTATTGCCAAGTATACAAGTATACAAGGAATTTGTTTTGGTGATTTGGAAATTTCTAGATTTATTTAGCTAATTTTCCTCACATTTGAGACAATATTTAATTGTTTAATATGTTCATATGTATATAAAAAAAGTTAAATGTAAAATCTACATATTAAATCCAAATATAAATATGAATCTAAATGTAAATGTTAAATCTAAATCTCAATGTTTAGAAAATATGTGAATAGCTCACACTACATGTATTGTTTTTTCAATCAATCCTACTTTAGATTAAACCACATCCACTTCCGTATGATGAAAGTACACTTTCCCCCCCGCCTCACTCTCCGCCGCTATAGGAGACTCGAATTCAGCAAGAGCAAACCCCACGATAGAGGAAGCTTGGGGTTTTTTTGCACATTTAGATTTAACATTTTGATTTAACCTTTAACATTTAGATTTAACATTTAAATTATTTTTTTTACATGCCTATATACATATTAACAAATACATATTTTTATACGAATTTCTCTCTCAAATGTGAGGAAACTGAGCTAAATTTGAGAAAAGTGAGCTAAATATTCCAAATATATCAGCTAGAAAATTGTAACCAAACTTCGGCGCCCCATAATTAACCGTTGCACAGAAATAATGTGCGATTGTGAGACAGAGGATTGATGGAAACAGCTGCAGTCTGACATATACTTTTGAAATGACCTTTTTTGTATATATTCTCTATTGTAAGTTATATTGTCCAACTGATTGTGTGAGAGTAAAATATCGGGTTACTCAGGAGACCCCATCTAATCTGTCTGTCTCACAAACACTGCGCAGTCTACAGTACAGTTTTAATATCTTACACTGAGCACCTTAAAATGTGTAACAAATATAACATCTGAGGAAACAAATGCAAACCAAGCCATTTAATAGTTACATAGTAGCTGAAATAATATTAGAGAGATATTAATTCCAAATTTCCATTATTTCTTGGCAAAAATACAGTGGTGCTTGAAGCACTTGTGTTGCAGCAAGATTGCTTTAAATGTATGATGAAACAGAAATATCTGTTTCTAGGTGGGTAAAAGATAATGATTCCTCCAGGAAAGAAAAAAAAAAGATTGGATGAGAGAGAAAAAAAAAAAGGCAGGAGGAAATCAAGAAAAAGAGAAAAAAAGATCAGTTAATTCGGAGGAACTGAAAAGAATCAGTGTCCCCTCCCCTTCCTTAGAATGAGAGCGTTTCAGAGAGCTGTGTTTATTTCCCAATTTCACACCTTGTTTATGATGTAAACATCATCCTTGTCCCGATGTCTCCACGCTGTACGAGCTACATGATGTGGCAGTGAGAAGAAGGCGCGCCCACAGCCCAATCTGTCAGGGCCCCTCACAGCAGGCCCCAGCACACACACACACACACTGCACTGGTTTGCAGCTGTCTGTTAGAATGCATACATTTAGTCAGTTTCTCATCTCTGCACGGAGTGCCTCGGCTTATGAAACCATGCGATGATGGCACTATTATCCTGCTGATCGGAATAGCTCTTGGCACTGTGTGGGGGCAGCTGGGGCGATCTGGCTGCAGGTGTACACACACGTGCGCACACGCAGGCACACGCACACACACACACACACACACACTCTCTCTCTCTGTTGGAGATTAACACCATTGTTGTTACATCGGTGTATGTATGAGCCCTTTTCAGCTCTCTGCCTCCCACCTAGCAGGTGCAAGTACTTCTAGAACTAAACAGCTTCAGCTTTCTCTCTCCGTACTCTACTCATCTACTCACCATGGCCCACATAGACCTCCTGAAGAATGTGATATTATGATCACGTACGTGTGAAACAAAACAGTTTGTACTATAAAGTTCCGTTTTGTTTCTGCTGACACCATACTGTTGTGTTAAGTAATGACTTTCAACTGTAAAAGCACAACTTTCAGTGACATGTTGTTCTTGTTCATGCGATACTGTTGGTTTGCTGGTTGTTGTTGTTGAGCCAACAGCTGTGCTTTACTTTAACATGCTCAGAGTTAAGATAAGATATCTGTTATTGTCCCCAAGAGGAGATTTTGCTTGGGCAATAGTGCTGCACACATCTGCAATCAACTTAAAACAATACGTAGCCACAATACAGAACAGTGACACAAAAAAGACACAGTCATAAGTTACATACAACAAAATATGTGTAAGATATTGCACATAGTATGTAAAAAGATAGGTGGAATATTGCACATGTCCGAACAATCAGCATTATAAAAAGTGAAATCATAAAAACAACAAATATCATAAAACAATATAATGCCAAACAACTAAATACAAATTTTGATCTGTAATGTTTGTTGCACATCTTGACAATACAACACAGAGGTGTTGTGTAAAATCTGCTGACTGAGGTAAGATGGCGAGTCGCATTAAGACGTTCCCATCAGCGTTATGCCATGTCACTGCGGTTTGTGTCACACCAGACAATATGCATGTTTGCAGAAAACCTCTGTCAGAATGGATGCTTGATTATTGTGTGATACAGCCTGGAAGGTGTAGCGGCGGTCTTCACAAATATTTCAGTGCCAAAATAAAACAAGTTGAAGTTGACATGGCAGAAAAATGAGAGACGTGGCAGATGTCAAAATATATAAATAGGTCTTTCTGAAAGACAGCTCCGAAAAGCAAACAAAACTAGCAAAGTAGGTGTGTGTGTGTTAGACATTATGTAGACTTACAGTAGCCTATATAGAGTTGTCTTGTATATATGATTATTGTAAGGGCCTCTGACAAATGTACATGTAGAGGGCATTTTAATTTAATTTAAAACAAGGAAAATAAATAATTTGCGTCTTTCAAGAGCATTTTTCACTGTCTCTGATGTAAATCAGCGCAAATATATCAAATGCTTACAAATATTAAAAAGATGTCAGACCCAGTGAAAGGTTCATTTGCAAAAAACGATACCTCAATTTTTATTTATTTTCCTAAATCATGTTTTTTTTATGTCCAATCTGGGGAATATGAATCAAACTGGTGATTGGCTGTTTTGATGTGAAGATATATCAAAATATTTAGATTTTTATAAATCATGTTTTTTTATTGTGCACTCAAGGGAATAACAATGAAAGTGATGTTTGGTTTTTTCATTTTAAGAAGAGGGCTTTCATCTGTTTTTGCAAATTAACTCTTCAAGTCTTGCTGATTAGAAATAAGACCACGCAAGCCTTAATTTGATTTCAAAGTTCACACCCCAGAAAATCTCATTCAACAATGAATGTTAGAATTTTCTCTTGATTATATGCAACTTTTGGTACTGATGGACTTCTTCCACCCCTATTTTTGCAACACTGGATTTTCCTTCGACATGCAACTGCTGCGAAGCGCTGCGTTCAGAAAATTCTTGAGTGAGCAGTAGCCTGGCTGTTTCCATCAGGAGTACATTTCTCCGCACCGGTCAACAAGCGACTCTGCCCCTCTCCTGTTTACTAACCACACGTGATTTGTGTGTGTGTGTCTGACGTCTGACAGCAGTGCGCACGCATGCACGCACGCACGCACGCATGGTGCGGCACTTGCCATGTAAACGACACTACTTAACATGGGTGCTGAATGGAAACAGGCAGAGCTTCCCGGCCCTTCGCAGCAAATTGCGGCGGTTCCGTGCCTGATGTAAACACGCCATTAGCCTCCTGTCTGGAGAAGCAACAAGTACGCAACATCTGTCTGGGTTGGTGCTGATTCACAGCAAGTGCTGCTCCCTCGGCCTGCAGTCGTGCTCAGTCCTGCTGTGTGTGTTTTCCAGTTCTCTCTCTTTTCTTTGGCTTATGATTACTAAGACATATCTATGAAGTGTGTGTGTGTGTGTGTGTGTGTGTGTTTAGACTTTACACTGGGCAAAGAAAGCAGTGTCCCCTGAAGAGTATGTCTTAACATAAAGGGCGTGACCTCTCAGCACCAGTCCTGTGACCTCTCGGCTCAGCATGCTCGGCCCCTGCAGCCCAGTAAACACTCACAGCTCGAGCTTATCACCAGTCACAACAATAAACAACAACGCATTGTTGAAAAGAGATAGAAGTATGAGCAATGAGCCACGGTGTTTTCTGTCTGGTCCGCCGCCACTTGCAGAGACTGCAGGTTGACCGGCACGGCTTCATTGTGAATGCAGATTTAGAAGGACAGAATAAATAGGAAACAAAGGTCGCAGAAAATATTATCCCAAGCAGCACCTGGTATACGGACATAAATATATTCTGTAGACAGACGGGGCATTTCTACACACACATCCATGGTCCCATTTGATGCGGGACACCACATCACAGATTTCAACAGGACGCCTATAGAACATTATCCACATAAAATAATCCGACATAAGAAAAACAGGATGACAGACATGCTAAGTGGTGCTATTTGAAACACGACAGCGTCAACACAAACGATTAGATCTCACCGCAGCACTTCCTCTCTTTCAAGCCCTTCTGGCAGGGACAACTGTGTGTGAGGCCTCAAAATGAATAATTAATGTAAATTGGAATTGTTAGCAAGAGTGGCAAAATCACAAGGGCTCCGACTAATTGGCAAATGTTTTTTTCGCTCGCTACCTTGTTGCCAGTGGTAAGAAATTAAGAACAGCGGAACATAATGAGATGTGGTTTGGGCCAGGGTCGGGAGAAGTAAAACAACCAAATGAACCAATTCATTTGAGACTAAATTAATTAGAATTTAACGCCACGCTAAAAGAAAAGTATTGTCTCAGAAAGCGAACAGGTGCCTCGACAAATTGAAAAATCGAACCACGATAATTGTACATTTTGTTTGGTACTTGAAATGCGTCCTCAGGTACGCGGTGTCTAGCACCCACAAAGTGTTTTGATTACATGTTTACTATTTGAAACTGATAGTACATTTTTAACTTGGCAAGTTCATTTAAGAATTCCCTCATTCTTAAGCGTAGCTGCACACTGAATGAAAACTAGAGATGGCATGAGTGAGCCAAGGTCATAAATAACAAGTAGCACAGCGATTCTCTATGCTAAAAGAATTCTCTATAGACTGGTGTATAGCGTAACCCTATAGCAGTCATTCAGACATGTCTCCAGGCTGGGAAATTTTGTACAGAGAGTGTTGTTGGAGTCTATTCCTCCCTGTCATTTTCTTGGCTTCCTTGCTTGCTGCGGATTTTTTTTTCTCCTCTATTCATCCTGAATTATTAAAAAGTGTTGTGATTCCCAGTATGATTGTGAATCTGGGGCTGCAGCTCTCAACTGCGCAGTCACATTTGCTTGTTTTTCTCGCTCTCACAGTGTTCTCCCTGTCTTTTCCCGTGCTTTCTCGCTTGGTTCACAAGCCGGAGCATGATGCTGCAGTCCTCGTGCACAGGCTCACCTTGAAGGGGCAAGAGGGGGGATTTGGGATGATGAATACTCAAAAAGTCATGTCTGCCCTCGTCTACAGAGCGAGTATTATTCGTCTGAGTCTGTATTCAGGTCAGGGTGCTTTTCACAGGGGAGGGAAAAGGGAGGGAGGGATATTTTTCCTTCCCATCATGCACCAGCAGCAGGACCCAAATTGGCACAGAGGGTTGGGCAGTTTCTCCAGGGATAAGCATCCTGTCTCTTCCCTGACTCCCTCTAAGGGAAACCTGCCAGGGACATCCATTCACCATAACACACATGCCCGTTGTCTTCTCAAACAAAACCAAAGACCCAAGAGACCGACACATTCGTCCCCCCGCAGCTGACCTGCCACCACGGCCAACGACCCCACCTCTTCTGTTTTTTGCGCCCCTTCGGATTCCCATGGCTGCCAAGCTTGACGTGCCAATGACTCTCTGGCACTGCAGAAACCACAGTGGCTGCCCTGAGAAAAGGTTATGAAAACAGCTGCTGGCAGATGAAAAATTCATGCAGTGTTACCATATATTTGAGTATCCCCGCCTCATCCTCTGCCTCTCTCTTTCCTTCTCTCTTTCTGGATGATGCACAGATGACACAACAGTCAGTACAGCACATGGGTCTGGGGCTCTTTTGTCTGTGATCTTTGGGAGAATATTAATGTAGTGTGTGGTGTCTGAGATGGATCAAACTATTCAGATAAATCTTTATCTGGGTCCACAAGCACTGGGTTGCAGGGATTTTAATGTGGCACTGGCTGGATGTACACTCTAATAGGCCAGTGCAGAAAACATGAGAGGGATCCTCGGAGAGCACGATGGAGGAAGATATGGAGTGAGGGAGAGGAGAGAGATACGGATGGTTAAAGAAGCTCTTTCTATAGCTGAGAGGAGTTCGAGCTATGAGCTACTGTGATTGCCTCACTTGCTGAGTTACTTCGAGTGCACATGTATCTCCTCACAAATCTGTAGTGCTGACCATCTTGCCTGCAAACTGATGTTTTTTTTTTTTTTTGCTTTACAGGCCCATGGCAGGCTTGCAGTGTGCTGGATGTTCACCATTTAATGAGCTCAATAACTGGGTAGAACTTTAAAGGTGCTGTACATGAAATGGAGAACAAAATTCAGTCAGTGCTCGCCTCCACACGGCTCTCACCAGAGTTCGATTGACATTCAGAGTTGAATTCTGAGCCAAAATGGCGGCAGAGAACGGTGACATTAATCAGGACGCCGGCGTTATCAGCGGGTAACCTCTGTATGAGCACCGCCCTCCCGCAGAAGCTCGGCCTGGTCAGCGTGCAGTGCAGCGCGCCGGCAAGTAGCCAGCCAGCAGGACATGAACACAAAGGGAGGGAGAAACAGGGAGTTTTAAAGGGAGGGACTCACATCCACTGGCATGCACATTTGGCCAGACAGGCTATCAAAACAAAGAACAAAGAAGCTGGGATTACAATACACACTGCATTCTCTGGATGCCATTACTCCACTATATCTTCACAAAGCAAATATTTATTTACTGCTATATTAATATTCTGAATGTCGTGTACAGGACCTAAAAGTGGAAACACGTGAGCTCAAAAAGATCTGCAATACTAATAATAAAAATAATGTATTTAAGCCTATGAGTACTACATTTTAAAATAATGTTACACACCAAAATGATTCCATAAGTCTAAGATGTGTTACGATACTATACAGACAGATGCTTGAACTTCATTCATACAGGGCTTTATTCATAACACTCGTTCCGTCCTTGGAAATGTGATATTTCTTTGAAAGTATGAAGTTTTTATATACATTTTATTTTGTCAATGTGCTCTGGAGAACCGGCTCTTTCCTCAGGGCACACATGAACGAAGAAAATTCTTGATGAATTTAAGTAAAAGGGGTTCGCATTTAACAACAGAAAAACTATATCAAAACATTTGTTTAGTATAATAGGCAGTATAATTCAAGTCTCTGTGTATCCAGTTGTTTGCTCACTACTTCCCAAACATGCATTTTTGCTAAAACCTTACTATTTAACTATTTAACACACGTCTCACACTTGTGCAGGCGCACTACTTGCTCTGTACTTGTCAGACGAGTAGTACTGACTGTACCAGTAGTACTGGATAAATGAGATTGGATTATACTGCACGAGTTGTGTTAGATTTTGTAAACGGATGTTAAACGCGGCCCCCTATTACTTCAATTCATCAAGAACAATTTTTGGATTCTTCATTCACTGTGGAGCCATGCAAGAATTCAAGGTAATACGGGATGAGTAATTGATATACTAATGATCATTTTGGGGGTGCAGTATTCCTTTAAGAATGATAAATACACAGTAGGCCTATAGACCTTATTCAGTGAGCTGATGTTTTGGCAGCAACAAGCGTTCTCCATCAGAGTGTTTTATTATAGGCTTTCGGTGCCGTACTTACCACTAGCCATTTGAAATCCCATTTGCTTTAAATTAACTTTTTCAAGTGTTCGGTAATGGGAGGTTTTTTACAAAAAACACAAATGGGATAAATTTAGCATTAAAGGCCACAGGGATTATGAATAGTAGTTTAATGAGGCAGTAGGTGGATGTAGTGGGACTGTGCAGCCCAGAGCGAGAGTCCTTTATTCCGATCAATGTATGGTAATGAGGGAGCAACAAAGGTTGTTCAAGAGAGGGAGTGGAAAATGAATACAGGGTTACAGGTTGTTAAAGCAACTGTAGTAAGAAATTGGCAACACAATGATAATGCTGTTGAATGAGCACTGAAAGACTGTGTGCAGAACCAAATGTATCCACCTGCGCTATTACTCATGATGCAGGAGTCGGCAACGGCTCATGATAAAGAACAAGCGTTTTGAGCGGTGTCCTGTCATTAAACACTTCCTTCTTGTTGCTCTGGGGATAGCCTGTGGCTTCACTACTCTGGATGATAATCAACAGGCATCTCAGACACAACCATGCATTTATTCTAGTCTTTCAAAGCAATATTAGATAGCATCTATTCATGCTGCCTGCCAACAGCATGTTAAGCTGTCTGCGTGCACCTAATCACACCCCGGCAGGAGCAGAGAATACTGAACTAGATCATCAGAGGACCGGCTAAATCAGAGCTCTGCAATGAAATCCAGAGGCCTCTCCTCCCCAGGGCATGCCTCCAGGGCTGGATGTGTCCACAGTGAGGCAGTCTGTGATCAGCCTCGGTTCAGAGAACACTACTGTACAGAACCTATCATGTGGTAGTTGCAGTGGAGGTAATTTTAGATGGGTGTGGTATTAGGATGGTGTAGGATAGAAAGTTAATTTCAGAAGCAAAGAAACAGTGCTATAAAGTTTCTGTATTATGCCACATGATTTAAATACTGCAGTTGGATCTTTCTTTTTATCTCGGTTTGGTTATCGTTCGGATCTCTGTGACGACCCCTCCTGTATCTCTGCTCTGCCTGGCTTGCTGTGTCTTCTCCTCTCCTTGCAGGTAGTAGGCTGACACTGCAGGTTGTTAGCCGGAGCTGGCTCACCTGGTCTGATATACTCTCATGCCTAGTCCACACGTACACGGGTATTGGCTTTTTCTATGCGTTTTGGCCTCCTATCCACATGCAAATGCCACAGTAAATGGGCCTACCCACCAAGGTGGAGATTTTTAATATCCCCGGCTTTAAGATCTCCGTTTTCTGATGTGGACAGCAAAACTGGACTTCTGAGCTTGTACTACGGAGGTCACTGCTGCTTAAGTCATCACTCCCCACCACCAATTTCGTCGGTTTTGGACAGATCAGGTCGGACCTCAGGCTGGTGGGTGGGTCAGCTTTGAGAATGAAGCGGTTGTCGCGGAACAATGGCGAGAGAGCTTTCATATGTCAAGGACATGGCTGTTGTGTTTGAGTGAGCTGCTTCACCTGCACATTGAAGAGCAGACAACTGATCACCTGTCAGTGTACGCGGTACTGTAAAGCAGACGAGGGGAGATTACGTCTTTGGATTGTCAAGACAAGTGCTTTCGAAAAATAATAAGGCACGTCTGTGTGTGGCCCTGTGTATATATAGTTACCTGTCACTGAGTGCAAAGTAGAAGAACTACTTGTAGCGCAGTTTCACCGAAGCCATGGCATCCCTCAATGCATTTACCGCTCTTCAATTGTGTGTTTGCATTCACGTGTGAAAGGAAAGACTTTCTATATCCGTGCTTGTGTGTACGCGATTCTTTTTTTTAAACGAGTGGACTAGGCCTCAAGCCTACAAAGATGGCCTAAAAAAACTACTTGGGTTAATAAAAGATTGTGGTTTGGGTTAAAATCATACATGTATTACGTTACTTCACTTCTGTGGGAATGCACATGATGTAATTACGCACATGACACAGAACTGGCAACTCCTGGGTCAAGGTCCTGTGTTTATGTGAACCATCCACCACCACTCCCACCCACCCTAAACGCTCTTTCTCGCTCTTAACATTACATTACACAACTTCCTGCTTTGCTCCCATCATAACTACTACAGTGATTAGAGGGCGGAGCCTAATAATGAGATGCAAATATGGGTTGTAATTGCTGCTTGTACAAACAACAAGTGGAGTCTCATGATAACTGACTATAGCCTGTGTCGGGAAGAAAGGGATCTGCAGTGTAGTATTGGAATTCATTGCACTCGCTCTCTTTATCCTTCTCCCTTCTCTCTGCTGTTTTTTTTGTCTGTGTGTTTGTGTGTCTGTGTGTGTGTGTGAAAGTGAAACAAGCAGGGGTTGATCCTGCACAGTGTGATGTGTTGGCTAGCCGAATGTGCGAGTCCCTTTATGTTTGCCTGTGTCTGTTTCTCAGACTGAGCGAATATATGAGCAATCATGTGCGTGTTTGAATTTGCAGTTGTGTGTGCGTGTGTGGAGCGCAACTACAAATGGCATCTTGTTGAGAAAGATAAATGAGGTCTCAATGCTTTGACTTCCTCCTGTGCAGTTAGTTGTTTTCACTGTTTACTCACATGCAAATGTGAGCTTCCCTGCAAAATAATTAAATAATGCAATCAAAAAGCACTCCATTGTGAGTGTCATAAACCTGGGCTTAGTATGAGGATAATAGCCATTTAAAATGCACACTCTTTGATGTCTCATGAGGGACAAGTTTAATAGGAAAGGCCAACTGTAGAATACATTATTTCACTTATGTAGAATTCCTGGCATATAAACATGGCCTTTGTGTTATTAAAACCACCATCAGCGCTGTCAGTCATCAGGTGTTCAGGAAACCGCAGAGAAACATATGTGCTGACACTAATGTAGATATGTGGCATGTACAGAATGTGGGAAATTGCCTCAGCATTTTTCAAGTATGTGCTCCAGTATTCATCATATGGTGTGAGAGAAGGCATCTTGAGTCAAAAGAGCGGTGGGTTATTGGTGGACATGTGAGAAGAGAACTGTATTATTAACTGGCATCTAAAAGACTTCTCTAATGTATTGTTAATGGCATTCTGGTGGTCAGGGATGCAGGAAAAATTCATTCAGTACAGCACTAATTGCAGCGCCAAGTTTTGTTTTGATTCACTGACAGTGTGCTGATACTATTTGGTTATCTTTTATGGCTATTAATCTAAGACCGCATAATGATCTTGCATCCAGGGATGTTGTTGGAAATGAAAAACAAGTGGTCCTTGAAGAGTCTACCCCCCCATCCCTACCCCACTCAAACACACACACATACACACAGGCTTCGGATGTTTGTGAGGATATTGCATTCACATTCATTACCGGGATTATTTTCATTCATTACCTGGAGGCTTACTCATAAACCTGAACAACTACATACATAACCCTAAAGGCCTCAAACAAACTAGGTGGTACGACATATTGTACAGTACTGATGCTAACGGACGATACTGATGCTATACTTTCTCAGCTCCACAGAGCTGGCCAATTGCTGTGTGAGGTGATTGTCTGGAAAGTTCCAAAAATGGCCCCTGAATTCTACTGTTGGAAAGCTGCAGGGGTGTCTGATGCTGTTTGACGATCTGGTTGAAGCATACTGATGCCTTTATACCTGTTCTGAATGGCTACATGCAAAGGTGGGACAAATAGCTGTGTCTTTTGGGTCTTTGTAGTCTTGACACGATGACTAATACAAATAGTGTTGTACGCGGCTGTACATTCAAAAAGGGATGGCTGTAGTTATGCGATGAATGAAAAAAAGAGTGTCACACCCTGCCTACTTTGACACATCTGCACACCTGGCCACTTGCTGCACAAAGTTCAAAGACTGTTGGATTCTGCTGTCGGAAAAGGGTTTTTATTCCGTTTTTATTATGAGGCTTGGAACCAGATGAATCTGCCGAGCTCGTGTTTCATTTACGCTGGCAGATACGTCTGGACCCCTTCCTATTCAGACAGATTTCAAACAGCCCAGGCACTGCACAACCGTTTATCTAATATGGGGCAAGTTTAAGACGATGACTGGCAGAAGAGCATCAGCGTCCTGTCGGTCCGTCCAGCACATCGCACCAGGCTCACGAAACTCAGATCAAACTCTCAAACTAGGCAGTGCTGATCAAATATGAATCAAGATTATGTTACTGCATTGCCTATTTCTCGCCTCAAATGTTTTCAGAAACACATATTAGTGTACCGTTTTGCTGTAATTTGAGAAAGTCTGTCGCCATTTTTTTTCCTGCTTGAAAACCGACCAAGCACCGCCCCAACTTGCATGTGTCGCTTCGTTGCTCTGATTGGTTGGAGGTCACGTTTCATTATTCTGATTGGTTGTGGGTCTATCCAATTGCATCCAGAGGCATTTTGATCATGATAAGTTGATAACTCCCCTTGGAAATCAAAAATGAACTGAGAGGTTCCAGACTAATACACATTTTTTGCAAGTCACCACAATGACACATAAACAAAGGTACAGTTCCAAATGACAACACTGTCTGATCCCTTAAGAAATCTTTTGAACCTACCATTTCCCTAGTTAACACACACACACACACACGCACACACACACACACACACACACACACACTTTTTTTTTTAAGATTGGTTTTTTGGCTTCTTGCCTTTACCACTGAACCACCAGCGCACCCAGTTAACACGTTTTAACTGGTATTGGGAAGAATACCAATGGGGTGGCATCACATTATCAATGTGCAAAAACACCTCTATTTTTGAATCTGGCAACACCTTCTATTTTTGAAACGTGCCTCTTCACTAAACAGATAAAAAGAGAGGTGTTGCAAAACAAGATGATGGGGAGAGTTTCTCCGGAGAGGGAAACCAAGCATAACCATCATCTTCAGTGCAGCACTGGGTCGAATATTAAAAACATTGAGCACGGACAGATGAGTTAGGACTCCATCTCAGCTCAGCTCGCTGCCACAGGGAGGGAGAAAACTTTCTGTTCTTTTCATAACTTATCGGGGTCAAGGTTGAATCTGCTTCTGTGTCAGAACTGGTTAATTACAGCTCTTTATTTTCTGCCTGAACTCAGAGTTTGACCAAGCTACCCAGCTAATATCTCAATGTCTGATGTGGCTGCAAAATGAAGAAGGCAGAAAACTGTGGATGAGCATGCAGGAAGTGAGAGACACTAATATCAAGTGGCCCCATGTTGCAGCCTCCACAGATGGACTGGTCAGTTGGCTCTGTGGGGGAATATGTGAGATGTGTCCCTTCACAGCCAAAGATATGACACTGGTGGACAATACAACAATAAACTCATTCATGCTTGATGAATGAAGGAATGGTGCTGGCCCGTTACCATGACAACTACTAAGTGCAGTGTCAGGTGCATGTCAAAGTGAAATATTGTGACTTCATAGTTTAGTTTCTTCAAGATGTTGCCATTGACAGCATCATGACATTTTGGGATTATTGCTAGAGAAACAGATTTAGTTCCAGACTGGGTTCAGGTCTTGCCATACTGTCGCAGCAACCACCTGAAGATGTGACTGTAGATCAGCGTCCTAAACTCTGCTCAATGTCAACAAGTCCTCCAACCTATACGACCACAAAGGTCTATTATTCTACCCTCTAATACCACCCACTAAATTAAACGTAACAGTCCGTGTTTGGTTAATTTTACTTCAGTACATGACATGATTACGCATGTGACGTAGAACATGACGTAGTTACATAAAGTCACAATAACCCGACAGTGCCTTTTAGTTTCTAACGGAAGAAGAACAGCAATCTCCAGGGTCAAAGTCCTGTGTTTGTGCTTATGAACGGCAAGTTTACTTTTTATGTGGAGCATCCACTCCAGAATCACCTGCAGTGGGAAATGTCACCGCAGACACCAGAAACCACAACTCGAAATACAGAGAGCTTTACCTGGTGGCGATAAGCTTAATCAGCATTGCATGAACTTTTTTGGCAAGGGCTTCAATGTAAAGAACATAAAGTTTTAGTCCCACACTTTTAAGCTATTTGGTGCAATATTTAACGTAACCTTTTATTTGACATCTAGTGAAGTATTTAAGTTGACATTTCAGTAGAATTTAATCTGTGCAATATTTGTACTTTTATTAACATTTGGTGCAATGCTGCAGTTTACATTTTGTTTACATTGGTGTATGTTAGTGCTGTATTTAATTTTATTTTGGTGCAATATGCATTTTCCTTTAGCTGATAGAATATTAATTTATATTTTCATCAACAACAGAATTTACTGAGCAACTATTTGGTTTCTATTGAATACAGCTTTCTCTTAATACACTAAATAATAATACTGTTCATTTTGTTTTAACTTACCCTTGTGTTTGTATTAATATAACAATTATTTTCCCTTTATTTACTGGGTTAAGATTCACAAATAGTTTTCATAGCAACTCTTCAAAGAGTACTCCTTAAAATTATACTTATGTAACACACATTAATCATGAGAAACAAATAAGTTTATGGAACAACAGACTCAGAGAGGTTGCTGGGATATTTGCTCTCTATAGCACTGGCACTTGAAAAATACCCTGCAAGGTTGAATACTCTCCCCTCAAAAGCCCCACTTTCCACAAATTCAAAGATTTGTAAGGTCTTTGGTGTCCTCCGCATTTTTTGGCAGGCGTTTTCCTCTTGTGAAGGCCAGCACTTTAAGAGAATCTTGTAAAAGGCCAAGTGTGTCAACAACAACAACCCTCCTGTCTGCTAGGACAATGTCCCCTGATTGTATTGTTTTCCCGATAAATCCACAAAGTCCAGCAATATATTTGTCAAAAACCCTTCCTCCACATGCTTTAGTTATGAAGGAAACAACTCCTTGAGAAGTTTCACAGATCAACAACTTAACAGTGTTGTGGTGCTTGTAATCCCACAAGGTCATAGCCCGTGCAAGCAAACTACATTGTCTGTTGATAAATACTTTAACAGCCACTCTAAATTCATAGCTTGTCCTGAAGCACCTGGGCATTGTCTCTGTTAACTGCTGACTCTCTGGCCAAACAACAAGGATGATTAAGTATGCATTTAAGATGTCAATTCAGATTTTATATTATACATTGACTATTGTAAGTCATAAATACATAGTTACATTTTTATACATGTAATGGTGCCAAGGGAGATTTTGACCCAGTCTAGGGATTGTTCTCCGTCCCACTGTGATTGCATATGAAATAACTAGGAACATAAAAATGCTTTCCCACCAGGTGACATTGCTAGGCTCCACTGGACTACCTGGTTGACCGTAGTCTGGTTTACTATGCAAACAGTGCAGGGATAAAGACTGGAAATCTTCCCGTTTTCAAAGTCTCTTCGCTACAGAAAAAATAAAAACAACCTCCGAGTTATCAACCAACATGCAGAAAATAACAATTCT
>JAOVVB010211409.1:0-10707 GCA_028570985.1 Heterobranchus longifilis
GCTGTACTCTGCCGATTTGGATTTTTTTCCAAAAATAAAATGTGCAATGCCTTTAGGGGGCCTTTTTAAACAACATAATCAAATATGAAGCATTTTGAAAATGTTGGATTTTTGGCCAAAAACCACATGCTATAGCATGACTTTTTTGGCCGATTTTTGACCACAAGCTATACTCTGCCGATTTAGATTTTTTTGCAAAAATAAAGTGTGCAATGTCTTTTGGGGGATTTTTGACCATAGTATAGTATCTCAATAAAAAAAGACATATTAGACATAGTCACAGTATAGTATGTTGGAAAAAAGCACAAAAAAAGTCAGTATAGTATGTCAAAAAAAGTGAGAAAATAGTCATAGTATGTCATTAAAAGTCATAGTATGTTGAAAAAAGTGAGAAAATAGTATGTCATTAAAAAGTCATATAGTATGTTATGCCATGGAAAAAACTGTCATAAAAAGTCCTAAAAAGCCATAGCACTTCCATCACACAGTTTAACTCTTCATCCAAGGTTTTCAATCTTTCTGTTAGACACAGGCTTTTAAAATTCACTAATCCTCAATATGGATCGGACTCATGACCTCAGCCTCCACAAGTAGTTTTCTGTCAGCCTGCACCACTGGATCATACAGTTCCATTCTGCTTCTCTTTGGGTTTTTTTCTCTTTCCTTTGGTCCCTGGCCTTCAAAATTCACTAACCCTCACTAACGATCAAACCCACAACCTGAGCAGTTTTCTAACAGTCTGAGCTATGGATCACACAGTTCAACTCTGTTTCTCTGAGGTCTTCACTCTCTCCTTTGGACGCTGGCCTTCAAAATTCACTAGCCATCATTAAGGATTGTAACCTCTACTTCAGACTCCCTAAGCAGTCTCCTGAAAGCTTAAGTTATAGTAACAGTAGTAACAGAGTAGAGTGAACTTTATTGTCCCGACGGAGAAATCTGTCTTGGGCACAGTGCTACAGTCTGTTACTTTACTTTTTTTTTTTTTAAAAAGAAGAAAAAAAAAACATCACAAAAACAGCATGAAGACATTTTAAAACATAAGAGAAGTTTGGCATTGAATGCATGGCAGTTTAAAAAGAGAACCTATGTGAATTAATGTGCATAAGTGCAAAAGTGCTAACAAATTAAGTGCTTGTGTATTTATTGTACATTGCTGATTTGAAGATTTAGCATTAGAGTTCAGCAGCTTGATGGCTGGAACACATGATAGTTTGATTTGCAGAGTCTTCTTGGCAGAAGTTCATACTGAGATAAGAGGGGATGTTGAGAGTCCACACTGGTTTTTGTGGCGTGTTTCATGACTGCCTGCTCGTACAAGCTCTGATGGCAAACCATGAAAATGTAAAATAAAAAAAAATATATAGTATGTCATGAAAATATCATTAAAAAGTCATAATATATCATAAAATATGTAATAAAAGTCAGTTTATATGCCATAAAGTGTCATAAAAGTGATTTAAAAAAAAAGTTGCAGTATGTCATAAAAGTGTCAAAGTAGTAGGTCATAAAAAATGTGTTAAAAAGTATAGTGCCTCATAGAAAATGTCACAAAAATGTCATGGTATTAGTTTTTCATAAAAATGTCATTAAAATACAGTATAGTGTGTCATTAAAACATGTCATGTATAGTATGCCATAACAATGGTGTAAAAAGTCATAGTACATCATAAAAAAAATGTCACACATAATGTCATAGTATTAGTTTTTCATAAAAATGTCATTAAAATATCATGTAATCAGCTTAGATTTGAAGCCGAGTTACACATAAAACTCAAGAGCGACTGCAGTACCAACGCCTGGTTAAAAGAGGAGCTGAAAATAATTTGGGAAACTTAAACTTAAAGTTTAAACATGATTCATAAAGAAAACAAACCACCCACCCAAATAGGAGCACAAGAAAATTAACTGACAGATTGCCCACAAGATTTGTCCAACTCCAAAAACAATCCAATGTTCTCCCTTCAAAGTGCAAAAATATAAACAGTAAAAAAAAAAAAGCATTGTAAAAGAAAAAGTCCAAAAACGTATCAAACTCACTGGATGTAGTGCTGGCCTTGGCTCGATGGTTTGTCCAGACACTCTGGTTTCCTTGTTGTCTGCAGTCGGTCGAGGTGCCACTATAAAAACAAGCTAAATGTGTTTTAGCAAGCTACAAATTCTCAACCCTGTCTCTCCTCACAAAAAACAAAATCAAAATTCCCTCCACAAACAATTCACCTCTCCTTTGTCCCTGCAGGCCACGCCCCCTCACACCTGTGGAGCAGAACACCTAATCAGTGTTGATTTGTGGGAGAGGACACTGCACCAAAGGTTTTGCTGACTATTAAGCTCTCTAGTGATAATACCTCAATCTTTCCTCCTCTCATCTTTATGGTGGTCTCACAGTATGTTGTAGAAAATGTCATACTGCCACAAAATGTATCCCCTCTCTATAAGGCACAGCATTAAAAAAAACAACTCTTCAAAGGGTACAACAAACAAATAAAACACATTTTAATGTATTTGTTTTCACATCTGGCTTTAACAACATGCAATATTACTGTTCTTTGAGCTTTCTTATTAACATACATGTAACTCAACATGCTTTTCAGTGCATGACACAAACTCCACACAGTTAAATCCAATGCAGTCTAATGCAACAGTCCTGCAATAAAGGTTATAATGTTGAGTTTTTGTTGCTTGTTACAGTATACTAAGAGGAGTAAATATTTGGTCACTCTTAGTGATATATATTGTTCAGATGAAATATTAGAAACACCTCTTTAAAATGCAGTTTCAACAAAAACTCAGCATTATAGCCTTCATAAAGGTGCTGGCCTCAGTGTCTGTTCTGTACAAGAGAGGACACATGAATATTCAATGCAAGTTTAAAGTGCAGCAGAGGTATTTAACACATGTTCTGGAAAATCCCACATTCACAAATTATCATTATGAAGAACAGAAGTGAAAATGAAGCTGTAAAAGCATCCTGAGGAAGTCAGAGGTGTAAAGTAAAGAAGTAATACTTGGATACCCCAATACGTACTGTTGTATTCACTGGGAGGTTAGTGAAGGAAGAAGAGACAAACAAGTGGATGTGGATCCACTTTCCGTTCAGCGGGACTGACATGCTGTTAAAAGTGGAAAAAGTATGGAGTAAAATCAAGGAAGCTCCTTATTTCCTGAGTCACTCACCGTCTATTCCTTTACTCTCGTGGTCTTCTTTCAGATATGTGCACTCAGACTGTGTGTGCATGCTCATCTTATATGGAGGGTCTCATTCTGAGGAAAGAAAAACACAGCAGTCAGAAAAAAAAACTCAGCAGCCTTGTTAGCATGTTTTCGTGTAGATAATTCTTGAGTCTTGTACATGGTTATGTTATGGTAGATGATGCAGCCGTGCAACTTCACCTTTAGCCAGGAAAGCTAAAAAAACAAGCTGGTTACATACATAGACATGTCTGGGACTGTCTGTCTCTAACCCAGTGCAAAGTATCAAAAAGAGGACAAAGATTACATTGCGCATACATTTGTAGACAAAGTACAGAACAGCATGTAGAGAAGACTGCAGGACCATGCTGGAAACTGGAGAGAAATGCGAGAACTACCGTGCAAAAAAAAAGTTCTGTTCTGATGCTCCGATCCCTGACACTTACATAAGACAAATCCCCTTTTGCCTACATTGTCTGTCCATATTCGGTCCTGCCTATGTGTCATGCAAATGGACCTCCAGCACTAAATTAATAATAAAGTGATACTTGTCCAATCCCCACAGGGAATGTTTCTACATGGAGACCAGGAACAGCATCTCTGGAGCTGCTGGAGATTCAGCCACTTGCTGATGAACACTTAAACAAGGCTGCTGACAAAGGAGCTTAAACATTACTGTGTGTAATGTGGTTGTCTGTTTGTATTCTGACATTCAGCACTTAAAAGCCTCTTTTAATACGTAGGTTGTTACATCATAGTAATGATTTAATTTTGCGTCGGGTTATAGGGTCAATTTCTTGCTGTGAAATATCGTCACTGCAGCGTTTCAGGTCTATCAGTAGATATGTCAGGAATTTTGTGTACAAATTTTCCGTATCAGAAGCAACACTCGGGCGTTACATTGCAGTCAAAGCAGGCTGTGTTGTTTGGGTTGGTCTTCACTTACGTGACATTCTCAGTTGATCAACAACATCTTTGCAAGAAAACAGTTTCTGTATGTACGTGCTGGCGAGTGAGTGCAGCATTTTATGGATTCACTCTGTACACTGAGGAGAGCGGCATTGATTTCTCATTTATTTGAAGTTAAATCTACAAAGTAGTATCCAAGCAGCAAACAATGAAAAAGTATTAAAGTGTATAGCTGAAATACAGCGTGCATGTTGTACTTGAACATGGCCATAATGTATATACGGTCCTCTAGTGAATACCAAGCAAAGAAGAACTGAAACCAGGGGGATGGGTTCAGTTGTGATAAAGCAAAAGCGGGACTCGTCTTTGTTCCCTTTTACTGTATACAATATGCACACTTAATGCATTTGTGTGGGCTATACCCTTGAACTATAAACCATTAGACTAGCGACGTACAACACGGGAGCGTCCGTGACGGTTTTATTACATTTAAAGAAGGAGAAAAGGCGTTTGTATACCTGAGTAAAGAAATGATGTTTTTTGATGTCAGTGTGGCATAAAGGAACAATGTTGAAGGCCATCGCTGCAGGCAAGCATACAAATCAGAAAACATTGCAGGACATTAAATATGTCCCCTAGGTTCCAACAAACAAAGCACAAAAGGTATTGTTTCGGATGTTATTAAAAAAAGAGATGTATACCCCTGACCCTGATCACGGTAGTAGAACTAAATTGAAAGGTTGAAGAAATGGCCGCAGCGTATAGCATAAACATCTACAATCTCCTCCGCTGAAGATGAAAATGCCACATATTTTCATAGAGCTTCATTGTTGTCCTCCATAATGACATTCCTCTTTTCACCCCAATTAGGTTTAATATGTAGTTAAAAGAAGAGCGGATAGAGGGTCACTGTGTAGGCGAGTTTTCGAAGGTGCTATTTAGTTTGGCTGCTTTTTATGAAATGAATTCTCATAACGTTCTTGAAGCAAAAAAAAAATTAAAAAGCCTGAATTGCACGGACAGTTCAAAAGAACACATTGAAACCAACTCCAATGAAACCCTGCTGTGACCTTCATAAGGGAGGAGCAAACCTTCATTCATTCCTCATGCACTTTGATACGCTGCTCACTAAAGAAGACCACGGCTCGGCCGACAACATTCATTGGTTGAAAAAGCACTTGGGTAATTGTTGGGGGATTGGAATACTGAGCCAGTGCCCTGTTTGCACTGTTCTTGACCGTATCTCATGATCTCAAGATTTAAGTTATGTGTCCAAGGATGAACTGGAGTCAATAGATTCTTTTACAGGAAAAAACACAGAGGTAAAGGATTCTGAGGTCACGTCAATACTTATTACGAGTTTGCACTCTGTAGGAGAAGAAGGTGAGAAAGGAGAGGGCACAAAGAGGTGATGGTATGAAAAAAAAAATACAGTACAGCAAGGTCTGAGTGTTTCAAATGATACGTTGTATTCTCAAGCAGCGGTGTGAAAAAAACAAGTTAATTGTAAAAGGCCCTTTGGAAATCTTCTAGAAAGTGCTTTTACTGGAAAAAGAATACAGCTGACATTATCAGCAAACAGCTGGAGGATCTGGCCAAATTCTACATTAACTTAACTTTCAGCATTTCAATTAAAGAACAAAGTGTTCATGTGGATGTCGTCACCCTTGGCTCTCAGCAGTTTAGTGAAAATTTGGTCAAATAAACAAAAAACATTTTAAAGACTGGCAGAAGAAAAGCCATGAGATTCTAATTTAAATAAATGTAGCAAATTAAATCTATTTTGTTTTTATATATTGGATGCATCCCTTTTCCACATGTTATTCTTAGTCAGGGACATTAAAGGGACAATAAAATACATTTAGAATGATCTGTTGCTACATATTTGCCTTATGTTGCTATGCAGCTTCAGCAAAATACATTAAACTACATGAAATAATTCCAGCTCTTGGTAAACAGAGTAAATACATAACAAAAACTCCAGGATGGCAGGAGCATGGAAAGAAAATGCATTTTGCCTTTAGAAATGTTAGTGGTTACTTCTTCTCATATGTCATGAGCTTTTGATGCTAAAAGCCCTCGTCTATACATATTTTCATCCATTTTAATACATAGCAAAGAGTAACTTGTATTTATTATCCTCCTATCTTCCAAAACTAATTTTTGAAATAATCATCCCACTCTTTATTCAGTAACAATTGTCCTCTAACCTTGAAGAACAAAATGATGCACATGAAAGGTGGGTATTTTGAGAGATTTTCTCTTTCCTACAAATATGAAAGAGTCTCTTTTATCTAAGAAATAAATAAGGGCTACCACACAAGGGAAATTTTGGTACAAATTTGGTGCACAATGCTTTCCCTAAAGGAATATCCCGTGGTGTGCCAGTAACAAGGCCATCTTTAATCAGAAAGATTTTGGATCCATTAAGGCCATATTGTGTGTATTGCACTACAATAGATTCTGAAAAGAGGGACAATGAAAGGAGCGATCAAGTACACAGAGGAGAGGGATAAGGGAGCGGGAGTGCAGGGATGTTCCATCAGAGAATATTTCAGCAATTCAGAACATGGAGAGCCTTTTTCCTTTTTCAGCTCGAGTCTCTCTCATAAACCTTACAGTCGTCCTTTAAAATCAAACATCATAACATCTGATGTATGAAACCAAAGGTCTCGCAGTGGCAACAGTTGGGCAATAACCCAGAAAGAAGAAACAGATTTGAATATCTATGAGCCGACAGGACAATCAGTTGCTTTACGAGCACCATGTGTGACAAGTGTACAGTGCTGGGTATCAGTATACCTTTAAGGTATTGACTGAAATAACCCAGTTTCAAGTAGCATTGAAACTTCTCCAGTCAAATGAATCCTGCATTTGATTCTTTTTGTACCCAGCTCTAGAAAAAAAGACTATTTGTATGCTTTTTCTCACAGCCAATCACTGCCAGCATTATTCAGTTTCATGCAACTTGTGATTGGTCCACTACACGCAGCAGCAACAACCAGTACAGACTGTGTTGTGCTGAAGTCGGCAGTTCAGCGTGCAAAGATGCCACCAAAACGTTTTGAAAGTATGGCTCGACTACACGCCTGTGGTGTCTGATGAAAATAAATGCAGTGGTGGCGGCATTTTACACAACTGAATGCTTCCATTCACATGATGTGTATCGAATGAAGTAGGAAAAAAAGGTATCAAATGAAGTACTCTATTGGTATCTGTATCACTTTAAGGGTACTGGTCTTTTTTTTTCCGTTTTTTTTAAATGATACCCAGCCCTGTTGAAGAGTCTACACACATAAATGTTGGAAAAAGACATGATGGACATTCATATTTTCATTTTTAAGAGAGGAAAGTTTCCATGCCAGAGATACAGTGTGGGCTGGAGTAAAGACCTTATTCCTGAAAGATGGAAAAGGAGCCAGATGACTGAAAGGCCGACTCTGCACAAACAGCCATGTTACAGAAACATCTTTATTCAACATAAGTGCTTCCTTTTTTATTTTTGTTTGCGTGCATATTACAAAAATACTGCCACACTCATTTAAGCAGTCACCCCTCCGTTGGTGCTATTAATGCTCCACCCTCCTCTTGATGTCTTCTCAAGATGAGACCAACTCCACTGACCCATCAGTCCTCACTCCTGACCCAACTAGTTGCTTCCTCTCTCTCTGCCCACAGACACAGTTTCTCCATCTGTTTTTTATTGCCCATAGTTCAGCTCCCTCTCTTAACTGATTTGCCCTTCCACCATAACCAGGCTGGAGACATAGAAGCATCTTTTTTTCCCATTCTGTGTTTCTACAGTATAAAAACCCAACCCGATCTCATTTCCAACTTGTCATATACGAATGCTTGGTCAAGACCCCTTGGTGGCACTTTTTAACGCACTGGGTAGCCCTACACGTCAAACTATGACGCTCCACCATGGTCGCTGTTTTAAACACGTGGTTAACATTGTGAATTCAAACAAAACTACTTGGTTAGGATTAGGAAAACTTTGTAGTTTGGGTTAAAATAACTTCACACGGGACATGAAAAGCTGTCTCTTGGTTGAAAGTCCTGTGTATGTTTGATCCATCCATCCACCCCGACTTTCTCCTCACGCAGACTTTGTCGCTGTTTATAGAGAGGCGAAGTATGTAGTCCTAATTCCCGGATATAAGCTATATATAGCATTTTAGCACTTCCGGTTCCCTCGCCTCGAAGTCAATGGGTTTTTCGAATGGGCTTTTGGTTAGACATCTGAAATAAGGTCTGTGGTTAACACAAGCTTAAGAGATTTTAACGTTTTGTTCTATGACATAAAATGTGTCTGTAAATACCCCGCTCTTGAGTTTTGAAGCTTTTACATGTCTTTAAAAAGGTGGATGCTAACAAGTGGCTAAACAAGTCTACAGAGGTTGTCGAGGTTATCACTGTCAGCTTAGTGACGGTGGACGTCGAGGGGAGTAATGTGACGTGGTGTAGTTTGTTTATAGCCTAATGTTAGCTTTTTACTTCTGGTGATCGCATTTAAGTTTCTAAAAAGGTGCCTTGTCCGTCAGTATCAGAGGCCGAGGGCCGTGACAACGCGTCAGTATTTGATGACCTGGTAATGAGAACGGTCTGAAAAACCATTTCCTAAGACGCAAACTTTACAGAATACAGACAACAAACCTGCACTTCACATTTTATAAATTCCTGCGTGACTGGTGTAACACACACTCAGAAGAAAAGGCTGATTACTGTGCTTCATCTGGGCCAATAGAGATTTTTGGACATGAGCCTAATATGTAAGTACACCAGGGAGTGTGTGTGTGTGTGTGCATGTGTGCATGCGTGCGTGTGTGCATGTGTGCGTGCATGCATGCATGCGTGCATGCGTGCGTGCTGGCGTGCGTGTGTGCGTGTGGAGGTGTGCTTGCTATTAATGGGCACAGAGACAATAAAGCTGGAGCTTTGGATTTCAAATGGTTTGTTTTGGTCTGGTTTGATCATCTCAGATCTATTTAGGATCACTTGAACCAGTTAAGCAAATAAATGTGATCCTACAGATCTTAATCTGCTCTGAAGGAAAAACAGGCTCACCTTTACATAGGTGTGTGTTGGTGCGTGTATCAGAGCATGCATGTGGACCTGTGCGTGTTTGCATATGAATCTGTATCGATGTGTGTGCGGGACACTTGTGTCAACAAAATCTGATCATAATGTCTATTCAGTAGCTACAAGTATTTGAGGTAGACAAGTTCAAACAGAGATTTGCACAGTCAGCGAATATTTGTGTTTGGTCATTAAACATTAGAGCCCCTGCCCATCCAATGTTAACAATGTGTTCGTTTATTCATCCATCCCATTGGACGAGGGGTTAACTGGTTTTGTTTTGTGGTTTATTCTCTCTTTATTATGCGTGTGCCTCTTTCTTGCACATCAAGGATCGGCAGCGGCCTATTTTACTACGTTATTCAACCAAAATAAAAGCAGGATCTGAGGCGGAGTGACAAAGTCGAGGTTGATGTCAAGTGGAGTGAGTGTGTTTGTGCTAGCACAGCTGCACTGTGGTGCTTAATACTATTTAAGTCCGGTCTCAGGAAGAGCCAATCATGTTGTTGGCCGAGTCTGTTTGGTGCTCCTGGGGTCAGTATAGCCCCAGGACATGAGACACATAGGATATACGTTGTGGATAAACAGGGAGGCTTTCACAATGCCTGGTGGTCTGCTAGTGATCTCCACCTCTGTCTGACCTGTGTGTCAGTGTGCGAGAGAAAAGGCGTGAAGAAACACTTAAAAAAGATGCCAAACAGTTACTTTTGAAGTTGCTAATTCTGAGCATTAAATGAAATGAACTGCAGGTAGCATGTAAGTAGGGCTGCAACTAACGATTATTTTCATTGTTGATTATTTTCTTGATTAATCGATTAGTTATTTAGTCTATAAAATGTCCGAAAATGGTGAAAAATGATGATCAAAGCCCAAGATGATGTCTTCAAATGTGTTTTTTTGTCCTCAACTCGAAGATGTTCAGTTTACTGTCAGGAAATAAACCAGAAAATAGTCACATTTAAGAATTAGATTTCTTTTTTTTTCTTAAAAATGACCCAAAGTGATTAATCAATTATCAAAAATAGTTAGTGATTAATCTAATAGTTGATAATTAATCAATTAATCTTTGCAGCTCTACATGTATGTGGTAAAGAGAGAGAGAGAGATTAAAGACAACATTAATGACTTTATCAGAGGTGCATTCTGGGTTTGGCTAGATTCCTTAAATAAATATAAATGGCACATCAAATGGAGTGTTTTAGTGTTTGTATGTGCATGTGTGGTATACACCAGGCTGTGGGGTCCCACTGCCAGCAGGCATGTTGTGGGGAAATGAGCGGAGTGGGAAGGGGGATAATCAGAAAAGAGGCAAGGTCGGAATGTTTTTTTGGGGAAAAACCCACCTTTGCAGCCTCAGGGTGGAGGGATGGTGTGTGGTGGGGAAGTGCGGGTGAGATAGAGAGAGGGGGAGAAACTGGCAATAGGGGTATCTGATAGGAGAGGGAGGCCAAAACACACACACACACACACACACACACACACACACACACACCCCCCCACACACACACACACACACACACACACACA
>JAOVVB010211419.1:0-10707 GCA_028570985.1 Heterobranchus longifilis
ATTAAAACGTAGCAGTGTGGATGTGGCCTCAGTTTCTGCCCGTACACACTACAACACAACCCCGGGGTTTCAATTTAAAACAGGCTCGTCATCGTTTCCATACGTCTCTGTTTCAGAGGCTCAGAAACGAGAGACGTAAACAGCAAAAGGTATTCGTTTTAAAACAGAAAAGCAGTAATGTGGATGTAGTCTGTAGATGTAAGTCGTCTGTCAGAAGATTTACAGGATTCAATATTTTTTCTTTTTTACAAATGAGCTGT
This sequence comes from Heterobranchus longifilis, assembly GCA_028570985.1. Taxonomy (NCBI): domain Eukaryota; kingdom Metazoa; phylum Chordata; class Actinopteri; order Siluriformes; family Clariidae; genus Heterobranchus; species Heterobranchus longifilis. The sequence goes on from JAOVVB010211419.1 coordinate 261, forward strand.
TTTTTATTTTAAAAGTCACAGACAAACTGTCAGACTGTCCTGATGTCATGGAAGGGGTGTGGCCTGTAGGCGTCATGTGTTTGGCACAGTGGCAGTGGGGGATATCCTCATATCCTCTTCATTATCGAGTCACCTGAAAACAAAACAACAAGTTGACATTGATGCTCTGCTTTGTGTGACAAACAACAACACAGCTTTTGTTGCTGCAGGTGAAGTTTAGTCTGGCTGCTGTTTTTTAAGGATGACATCATCGTCAGTAAACTGATTGTTGGTGTCTGCGCGGCCACACGTCCACACAAACCTGCTGTCTGCTGCGTCCAAATCACATTACACTGAGAGCATGTTGTAGTCTTTGTGTCTGTGACGGGACCTGGACTACACCAGACTACTGATGGAGAGGGGACTCACCTTCTTAATAATTAATCATAATTCATAATTATTTAGGGATGCACCATATGGACTTTTGTCAGTCGATACAGATAATTACCTGCTCCGACAGTTTTACATTCTTGTATTTTAAAAATAAGTTCATAGTGATTTAATATTCTATAACTCTATAATCAGATCTGACAGACATCACTGTTGTTAACACAACAAAAACAAACAGGTCTGAAAAATCTTCACAAACAGACTTTGGTTTTTATTAGAGCATTTTGCCTAAAAATTCAAATATGTAATTTCATTATCGGAATAATACATAATAATACAAATTTTCCATTATCGGCTGATAATTTATCTGTATCGATATATATATCGTGCATCAGGTGTTGCTGACAGAGAGGAGAGAGAGAGAGGTTTGTCCCGGTTTTGTTTTACCTTTCAGATTTTGTTGAATTTTATTGACACTAATATTTGTGCTTCTACCAGAAGGGCAAAATCATATGGGTTTTTCAATGGCCGATTTCTTTTTTTTCTTCTTTTGCATCTGATAAAATAGCCTACAACAATTTAATAATAAGCATCTCAGCATCTCTTTGTTTGTGAAATATATAAGCGTTAGTGCAGAGGACCACCGAGCAGCATCTCTTTGTTTCTGCTCCTTCTGTAGACCTGTATTCTCTGCACTCTGCTCTGGTCCAGTTTTTGCTGCACGGATCATTTTGTCGACCGTCGGGTCCAGATGTGAGGCAGAAGTGCCCCTCGGCGCTGCCCGCTTCCCAAAACGTAAAATTAAAATATTAAATTGATGTAATTAATAAACTGAAGGTGACACACACTAAAGTGTATTCATGGCCCGTTAGTATTTATTTTCTCTGCGAGCCGCTGGTGAATCTTGCAAGAAATCACACAGATACTCTTATATTATATTATAAATGATAGATTATATTATATTATCTATTATAAATGATCTGACTCGTCACCTTTTCATTTTGACACTAACTCCTCCGTCTGGTGGTGAAAGTGAAATCTGACTCCTCTGTGCTGCTGCTGCTGCTGCAGGGGCGTCTAGAGGGTAACCCTAGATCTGAGAGGAGACACACGGTGACTGCAAAAATAAATAATAAAAGTGGGACAATAATCAATTTTATCATGGATCGCGATAAAAAACACACAATAAGTTGATCGTGTTGAATTTAATTTATCGAGATAATCGTGAATATCTTCACAAATTGACTGCAGTTTACTACAGTGTTCTATCTGTGATGCAATACTAATATTTGTTTCTTAAATAAAAGTGGTAATGTTTTGAGAAAAAAGCTGCAATGTTTACAGAAAAAAAGTCGGTTTGTTTACAGAAAAAAGTTGTAATGTTTACAGAAAAAAGTTGTAATGTTTTGAGAAAAAAAAAGTTGTAATATTGCGAGAAAAAAGTTGTAATGTTTACAGAAAAAAGTCATAATGTTTACAGAAAAAAGTTGTAATATTGCGGGAAAAAAGTCATAATGTTTACAGGAAAAAAGTCGTAATGTTTACAGAAAAGTCATAATATTGCGAGAAAAAAGTTGTAATGTTTACAGAAAAAAGTCGTAATGTTTACAGAAAAAAGTCTTTATGTTTACAGAAAAAAGTCATAATATTGCGAGAAAAAAGTTGTAATGTTTACAGAAAAAAGTTGTAATGTTCACAGAAAAAAAGTCGTAATATTGTGAGAAAAAAAGTCTCAATATTGCAAGAAAAAAGTCGGAATGTTTCCAGAAAAACTCACAATTTTAGGAGAAAAAAGTGTTTTAGAACTGTTTTAAGAGTTTTAAGCATATGCTGTTGATTATCAGGATAATATCGTGAATCACAATTATTTTGGCCAGGATAATCATGACATGAAATTTTCATATCGTCCCGTGCCTAGTTGCCAATAAATAGGACAAATTGCTGTTTTCAGCTGTGGGGGAATGTGATTAATTCTCCCAGAAGAGACAGAACATCAGTCGTGGGAATAAACGGCAGAATATCCAGAGTAACATTTAGATGTTAAACTGTAAACTGCAGCCCTGTAAAAGAACAGAACGCCCACCTTTTAGCACTAGTAGAGAGGAGTTTGGAGGTCTTGCTCATGCTGGCTTTGCTTTCTCGTTTCTTCGGGGTGTTTGCGTCCTGCTGCTGCTGCTGATGAGTCGACGATGTAGAGGAGGAAGAGCTGGTGCTGGCACGGGAATCTTCATCCGACATACCGAGCCTGAAGACCAAACACAAACACACGATTCAGAAAAGTACACAAGCCAAAACCACCTTTCCCCTTAAACATCTTTACCCCACATCTAACTAAAGGGTACATGATTACAGCTTGTGCAAGACCTGAGGTCCCATATTGTAAAAAGTGAGATTTCTAGAGCTGTCCTTAACTAAAGAAATTCTAATTCCAGAGATACTTGCTTTTAAATACGTGTACGCGAATGCGTGACGCTGCCTCACGTATTCTGCGTCTGTTTTGTCCGTTCATTGTGTACGGACTCAGAACTTAAGGTCGACACGACATCGACGCAAACGGATGGTCAAACAGCAAGTATATTTCCAGCTTTAGTCGACTAACATTCGTACGATTTTGTTGCCTAATCGATTAGTTGATTTAATTGACAGATCTGTAAAACTGAGTTTCTGCAGAAAGAATCGTGCAAAAGCTGCACTTTAAATCTTGTGTTTTCCAGAGATGTGCTCAGAAGTTTCTGTAAAATAAGTCATTCAGCATGAAAAAAGCATAAAAAACGACTAATCGATGAAAGCAATCTTTGTCGACTGACTGATTAGTCGACTAATCGACTGACAGGTGGCAGCCCTCCAGATTTCCACCTCTTTGTTTATTCTAAAGCAGGTCTAGCTGCTAAATAAATACTGTGAAAGTATCAAAACACTCAATCCACAGAGAGATGCACACTGTGCCTTTAAACGAGCCGTCAGGACTTCTGTAAGGTTGTGATGTCACAACTATACTGCGTATGTATGTATGTATGTATGTATGTATGTAGTAGGGCTGCACAATATATAGTTTTTTATCTTCATCGTGATATCAGCTAAGACGGCAACAAACAAAAATACTCAGGGATTTTTTGAGTTAGATAAAATACAGTATTAGTAGAAAACTGCACTTTAAATTGTAAATATTATTTTTTTATGGTGCCTTTTGTGTTCAGTTCAATAAAAAAATGTTGGAAATAATTAATAACTTTATTTTATCATTCAACAAGCAGTTTATTGTATTTTAGCGGGATACTGAAAGAGCAGAAAGGCAGAACTGAGTATACTTTATTATCTGTAAATTTATCACAAGTAATATCGTTATCGTTTATTCAACGCCGTTATCGTATATCGCATATTTTCCTCATATCGTGCAGCTCTAATAGGTAGAAAGTGCTGTTACAGTCATTCCCCGGCTGCAATGACGGTGGCGAGAGCGCAGATGCAGAAGACCAGGAAACAGGGAGGGGGTCTTAAATAGTAGGGCTGCACCTAACGATTATTTCCATAATCAATTAATCTACAGATTATTTTATCGATTAATCAGTTTCTCAAAGTCCAAAATTATGTCTTTAAATCTCTTGTTTTGTCCAAAACCCAAAGAGATTTAGTTTAATATGATATAAAACTGAGGAAAAACAGGAAATCTACATATTTAAGAGGAGGAAAACAGCATTTTCTGACATTTTTGCCTGAAAAATTACTTTAACAATTAATCAATTATCAAAATAATTTTTCTGTCGATCGACTAATCGACTAATGGTTGCAGCTCTATTAAAGAGACAGGCGCTATAACGGAGCGTTTCAGACAGAGGGTGAATCCAGGGATATTCAGACAGACAGAAAAACAATGTTTTGAACATTAAACATGTAAACATGTTCCAGTAGAAACCCAAAATACAAATATGAACCTGAAAATGAGCAGAATATGTGACCTTTAAACATCTTTACTCCACATCTAACCCCATTTAAAATACAATATGACATCAACTGCAGAGACTTGCTTCAGGGTAAATGATTACAGCTTGTGCAAAAAAAAATCTCCAGGTTGCACTGCAGAATTCGGCATGAGTCCAATACTCTGAAATACTTCAATAAAAATCCAGTTACTCCTGTCGTTTTCTACTAAATGCCCGTGGGCGGCAGTGGGTTGTGTGACTCAAATGAGGTTAAGATTTTAAATGTGCAGCCGTCTGGTGGTACACCTGCATTCCCAATTTAACATCTTTTCATTTCCTCTCCAACCCCTGTCATGTTTTATTAAGTAGCATGTATCGCCCATCAGCCTGTCAACTTTAAGTGTTCAGATTTTTAAAATTGAATCATGCAGGGGCATGAATTACATATAAAGTCAATGTAAAGACACAATTAGACTTGAGTTCTGGTCGGGCGGCGCGATGAAGCGAATGACCCGAATTCACTCATTTGCGTGAGTTGAAATATCTGAACTTCACGAGTAATGAAGCGAGTCAAAAGAAAAGATTCCAGCGTCCAAACTCGAGCAAATTAAGCGAGTAGATTATTTTATTCACATCTGGTCTGAACACCCCATTAGGTGCATGTATTTTTTTAATTAATTAAAATGATGCAATTCCACATCATTTTGGTCCATTATTATTATTATTATTATTATTATTATGAGCACTCATTCTAAATATGCAATTACCCAAAGTAAATATGGCCGAATCGTTGTGTCGTCGTGTACATGCCTGAATCCAGATCTCGATCTTTTAACGATTAATCGTGCAGCCTTATAAAGGATATACTATTTATAATACAATTTATACAGACTACCAACCTGTTATTAGCCCAACATTAGGGGAGGGGGAGGGCCCCCAAAAGACACGTGCCCAGGGGCCTCACAGGACCATGCTCCGGCCCTGCCTCAGCTAATGTTTGCAGTATTTATATTTAGCCTGGCCTTGCGACAAAGGAAATCATTTAGTGAAATAGTTGAGCTAAAGGCCTACTTCTTTCCACAGAGCGACACGCGACCACACACGAGACCTCTGCTCTCGCGCAGAGTCGGATGGAAAAGCAAGAAAAGCATCGACGGGGCGATGTCGCAGTCGGCAGGAAACACCGACATACACCTCAACAATCTCCAACTTTCACGTACACAAGTGCGCGAGCTGCTGTCAGCCCGTTTCTACATCCATGTTTAAAACCAAACTACGACATACAAAGCACATACAGCACGCCGTGCACTTAAGAGCTTTTTAAAGCTCCATATCCGTCGACATGCAGCTGATCTCAGTGCAGTCACAGGATGGATCTCACGGAAACACGGAAACATTTATCGTCCCAACATCCTCTAAAACACACACTTTACAATAACCGCTACAACATGATGCGCTGGAATACAAATATTGAGTATTTGATACCTTTCTTTGTGTGTGTGCACAGCCTATGTGTGTGTGCCTCCGCCGCCTGGACGCACCAGTGTCAAAACACCTACAATGGAGACACGTGACACTTCCGGTCAGCGTTTTAAAAATAAAAGCACAGAGAAACGGAGGCGGTGTCCTGCCAAAAAAGTGATTGCGGACCATTTAAAGTGGTAAAAGTGACTGGTTTGGTTTTAATCTGGGGCACAGTGCTGGTAAAATAATGCAGAGTCATACAAAAGAGATAATTTCTTTATTTTATACCCCCTCAGTAAAGCATTACAGTCTCCAAATATAAACAAGGATATTAGACATATAGAGCCTATCAAACACATATAAACATCGGCAAAAAATACTACAGTATTGCATATGATCATGTAGGCCTAAATGTCACGCCTGATGATGACGCTTTAAACTACATACAATTCTTTGGCCGCAGTTGTGATTAACGTGAAATTTTTAATGAGTATATAATCCCATCAAAATAAGAATTATTGTGTTTTTATGGCTTTAGAATGAGCCGTTTTTATCTACATGGATGTATAATAAAACCTGATACAGCGCTGCCTCTCAGCCTTGCAGCAAATGTTTTCCAGTGGCCACTCGCAGTACTGCAACGAAAACTCCCCCTGCGGCCCAGAAAGCATTTTCTCCATAGACCTCCATTGTAAAAGAGACGTCTGTAAAACTGCTGACAGGACACCTTAAACTGCAAACAAGCTCCATTATGACTCCACAGACTTTTTATATTTGTAAAACCTTCCTCGACTTGAGAAAAGCGATTTTAAAAGTCTGTGATGTCATCCCAATGTAAAGTCTACGGGGCGAGCGGGAACTCGCCGCAAATTCAGTGGGCCGCATAAGACCAGGAGAGCAGTTCTCACTGAACTGATTAGGCGCCATTTTGGGATCCAGTATCTAGGTTTTATAACACATCCATGGACCTGCTCCCCATGTTGATAAAACGGCTCATTCTAAGGTCATAAAAACACAATAATTCTTATTTTGATGGGATTATATACTGAATCAAAAATACTAATGAATATTCAATTGTTGCCAAGTCAGGCAGCTAAATTCTGCACACTGCACCTTTAAGGTCAACTTCTTGGTCAAAGTGTAACCAGCATCAGAGGAAACGTGATCCACCGTCAACACAGATTTCTCTCCTTGTGTGTTCTGGGTGTCTTCTCGTTCGACTCATCTGTTCAACACGTATACTGGAAAACCGTCACGGAGAGAAAGGGAGTGAGATCAGGTGTGTGTAGGAGTGAATCTGTGGCAGCGAAACAGAAGAAAATTCTGTTGCAAATTTGCTGTCTTGCACTCGGCATTTACCGGAAAACATTTCTGGACAGTGCTTTGACATGAGCGTGGAGGAGTGCACGAGGAAATGACTTTGACGCTCATGACTGACGATGATTGCAGCTAATGTGACTTGGTCCTTGAGAATAAAGATGGTTTTGAGAGAATTTGGTTTTGTGCTTTTATTTGTGCTGCAATTGTGTCAATATTCTCAATCTTTGATTTGCTTGTGATTGACATTAAGTTAAGTTTGTTATTTTTGCATGGCCTTTAAGTTAACACAGCAGTTGGGCTGCACAATATATTGTTTTATCTTCATCGCAATATCAACTTTCGCAATAAACACACCACGAAAAAACTGCGACATATCGCGAAAGACACTCAGGGATTTTTTTTAGTTAGTAGAAAGAGAAAACTGCTCTTTAAAATGTAATTATCATTAATTTTTTTTGTGTGTTCAGTTCAATTTGTTCAATAAAATGTCAGAAATAACTTCCTTTCAGTTTTTTTAAGTCAACAAGCAATTTGTTATTAATACTGAGAGCAGCAGAAAGGCAGAACTGATATGACTGATTATTTATCGCAAGTAATATCGCAATTATCGCAATGTTCAACAACGTTATCACATATCACATCTTCCTCATATCGTGCAGCGCTACACAGACATATAAATGTGTGGGGGCATTGTAACGTGTGCACTCAATGATTTATTGTTTTCTTTGACATGTTCTTCACAGAAAGTAAGCTTTCAGGTTGAAAAAATATCATTTTTCTGTTAGTTAAAATTTAAAATGGGTCAATTTCACCCGAACACCACAGAAATCTGAATCTGCGACATCATCAGTAACATTTCTCTGCAGGGTTTTTCCTGTAGTAGTTGTTATAGTACGTTGTCCAAAAAGCCCCCAAAAGTCATAGCTAATTAATAATTCATCAGATAAAATGAATAAACATTTAAAGGCCCACAACTCAAATTTCTTTGACATTCTTTCTTTTTAAAAACAAGTTATTGACACTCGGCCTATTTGACAGATAAATTGAATATTTTACTACATTTAATAACTGCAGCTGCATTTTAGTCGTAAATGATTTGGTTACATTTGAAATAGTTTATACAACATTAAAGCTGGAAGGTCTTCTGTCATGTAATCACTTAAATATTGATATTATTCATAAAAATAAACTGTTCCTACCAGCGACAGAGTGAATAGAATATTTAAGTTATGTTAGTGTGACATACAGATACATACAGTCTGAAACTGATTTTTTTGGATAAACAAACTTTTTTATACATTCTGGCACCTTTTCTACAATTTGTTTTCATTGTGAAAAATGCTGGTCGGGCTCTCAGGGGCCACATTTGGCCCCCAGGCCGCAAGTTGAGTATCACTGGATTACTCAATCAACACAAAACTAACTATTTTGATAATCGAAAATAGGGACAGACAGATTAATCGGTTGGACGATTAATGAGATTTGTCGATTAAAGTATTTTTTCTGGAAACATTTCTACTTTTTTTCTGGAAACATTACTACTTTTTTCTGTAAATATTATGACTTCATTTCTGGAAACATTACAACATTTTTTCTTGAAAAAGTACAACTTTTTTCTGTAAATATTTTTACTTTTTTTCTGGAAAAATGATGACTTTTTTCTTGAAACATTACAACTTTTTTCTGGAAACATAACTTTTTTTCTCAAAATATTACGACTTTTTTCTGTAAACATTTATGACTTGTTCCAGATCACATGTGCTGGCTGTAGCCATCCTTGCCTTCCTGGTTTATACATGGCATCATCTGTAAGTTGTATTGTTTATTAGCATATAAATGACATGAGTACATGATTATTTCTTTGAAAATGTATTGTTTAGTTTGTCATGCCTACTTCTCTCTTATTTCGTACAGTAAAATCAGACAGTTATATTGACATTATTTGGATTTATACTTACCTGTATAAGTTTATACTTACCTTTCCTTTGTCCTGATTAAAGTGCCAAAATCAACACATCGGCCTGTTTTCTTGGAGCTTCATGAGCAGAGTGTTCAGCTGTCTGTATAGCTGAGTAATCGTTCATGATTTTTTTTGTAAGGCTCCCTTTTGTAGATAAAAATATTTTCAAGCCCCCCCCTCCTGCAGTGCACACACATAACTCCACTCTTAGACACGCCCTTTTCTTGCAAACTTCTGTAGAATGTATTTGAAACATTGGACTTCTCTGTTTCTCAATTTTTTTGTGAAAATATTCTGACTTTTTTTTCGAAATATTCTAAAAATGTTTTTGTGAAAATATCCTGACTTTTCCTCTAAATATTCTAACCTTTTTTTCTGAAAATATTCAGACTTTTTCTTTAAATATTCCACATTTTTTTCAGAAGAAATACTCAGACTTTTCCCTCTAAATAGTCTAACTTGTTTTGTGAAAATATTCCAACTTTTTCTCTAAATATTCAAACTTTTTCTTTAAATATTACATTTTTTGTGAAAATATTTAGACTTTTTCTCTAAATATTCTAACTTTTAATTGTTAAAATATTCTGACCTTTGCTCTAAATATTCAAATTTTTTGGTGAAAATATTCCAACCTTTTCTCTAAATAATCTTTTTTTGTGGAAATATTCTGACTTTTTCCTCAAAATATTAAATTTTTTGTGAAAATTTTGAGACTTTTACCAATAAATATTCAAGTTTTTGTAAATAATATTCAGACCTTTTTTCTAAATATTCAAATTTTGTTGTGAAAACTTTCCGACTCTTTCTCTAAATATTAATTTTTTTGGTGAAACTATTCCATCTTTTTCTCTAAAAATTACATTTTTTGGTGAAAAAAATCTGACTTTTGTCACTTTATCTCGAAATATTCAAACTTTTTTTGTGAAAATATTCCAACCTTTTCTCTAAATATTCCAATTTTTTCATGAAAACATTCAGACTTTTTCCTCTAAATATTCCTTTTTCCTATATGCAGAAAGTTAATAGTGTAGTATCTTGTCAAAAATATATAAAAAACAGCATAGTGTCGCCACATGTCCCAAAAAATGTCATAGTATCGCATGGCAACGTTTTTTTCAAATTTGTCATAAGTCCCGAAAATGTATCATATTATAGTATGTTGTCCAAAAAGCCCCAAAAAATTAAAAGTATAGTATTTCGCAAAAATAAATAAATAAATAAAAAATGCCATAGTACAGTATGTTGTCAAAAAAATTGTTTTTTTAAATTGCAAAAAAGTCCAAAATGCCGAAAATGCCTCATATGCAGGATTTTTGACGACATATTATTTTTTTGTCTTTTTTTGTCATCAGAAATCCCGCAAAAACGCATAGTATAGCATGTGGTTTTTGGCCAAAAATCCAGTTTTCAAAAT
>JAOVVB010211439.1:0-10707 GCA_028570985.1 Heterobranchus longifilis
TATTATTATTATTATTATTATTATTAATAATAATAATAATAATAATAATAATAATAATAATAATAATAATAATAAATGAAAAACACACTAACAAATACAAGGAAAATAAAGCCCAGACATTAATCTAAAACTGAGACAAGACAAATAGGCCTGTCACCATAACTATATTGTCCCGTTGCAATAAACGATATTGTTGTCATTCTAACTGTTACCCACAGGGACCAGCTTGTCATTTTCTCACCACAGCCTCGAGAGGAGGCTAAACAAATTGACCTGCTGGAGTGTGGAGCAGATGAAACAATGTTTAGATTAAAGAATGAGGGTCAGAAACCTGTTTGGCTCCACCGCTCCCACCCAGACATCACCCTTTTAATTTGACCCAGCCTTCAGCCCAGGCCGGCCCTTCCGCTAACGTCTGCGAGCCACCGGAGCGCCAGCGTGAATATCGCAGCTGGACCGCCATTGTCCCCTCCGGCCTCGGGCTCAAACCCCGGTAACCAACCAGGAACCTGGGATCAAAGCTGGCCCGGATTACTCTTAGAAAAAGGAGGAGGAGGTGCCGCGGTCGGAGGGGGTCGGGTTGAAAAGGATAGAGGAATGCTCCTAATTACGTGCCCTCCAGTGTGTCTGAGGCTGCACTTCAGGCTACAGTGAACCTATGAGGAAGCAACACAGTGTGACAAGAGAGTGATATTAAGAGCGAGGCGACAGTCTCTCCACGGCCACTCCATTAGCAGGAGATCTCAGCGGCCCGGTGGGAGAGAGAGGCAGTGGAGGGGGGGGGGAGGCTGGACATTCCTGCCTCCGCAGAGACACTGAAGTGGGTGAGAACAGGGGTCAGAGGAGAGGGCGGGGAGGCGGAGATCAAGGAGTGTGTAAAGAGGATGTGTCGTGAAGATTAGGAGGATTGTCGTACAGGTTTAATTTGGAACCTAATAGATTTCTTTTCCCGCTCAGATCCACCTCCTCATTTATTTCTGTCTTCTTGATGTTTCCTCTCTTCTGTGTGTTGCAGGTTTGCTGAACGGACGAGGGCGCGCGCGCCGGGCACCACGGCTGCTGGCAGGGGTCAAAGTGCACCATGGACAGTGGCCTAAGGGTCCTCCTGTCCACTGTGCTGTGTCTCAGCCAGTCCCTGCTCATCGGCTGCTCACGTAAGTTGTTGTCCTATTCTCATCTTAACGCGGTGGTGTGATCCCCTAAAGCTACTGTTTGCTTAAACCAGAGCTTCCCAACCTTTTTTCCTTCAGGGACCTCTTTTCTACCACTGAGTAAACTGACGACCCCGGACTAAAGCTGCAGATATTCTTGCTTTTAACTACGCGAGCGCATGACGCTGCCTCGTGTATCCTGCTTCCATTCTGTACAATTAATCCAAACAGTGAACACAATAACTGCAGGAAGTTTGTGTAAAACGAGACATTTGGATGAATTTTGAGCAGATTATTGCCTCTCAATATTGCATCAGAGATGAGTTTTCTTCTTATTTTTAGCAACTTTTAATACAATTCTCTGTATTATGTTTTCTTTTTTTACAATCATACTTCTCTACTTCTCTAAAAACCTTGAGAGAATGTTCAGGGAACGTTCCTAAAAGTTTTTAGGGAACCTTTAGGGAACGTTCTCTAAAGGTTTTTAGGGAACCTTCAGGGAAGGTTCCTTAAACATTCTCTAAAAACCATGAGAGAATGTTCAGAGAACGTTCCTAAAGGTTTTTAGAGAACCTTTAGGGAATGCTCTTTGAAAGTTCTCTAAAAACCTGAAGGTCCAGAGAACGTTCCTAAAGGTTTTTAGAGAACCTTTAGAGAACGTTCTTTAAAGGTGTTTAGAGAACCTTTAGGGAACGCTCTCTCAAGGTTTTTAGAGAACGTTTAGGGAATGCTCTTTGAAAGTTCTCTAAAAACCTGAAGGTCCAGAGAATGTTCTTAAAGGTTTTTAGAGAACCTTTAGAGAACCCCTGAAGGTTCCCTGAACGTCATAGTAATAATAATAATAATGTTAAGAGAAAAAGGTCACATGAGGAAAAAGTTTGAATATTTCCAGGAAAAAGTGTTAATATTTTGAGAAAAGAAGTGTTTACAGAAAAAGTCGTAATATTTAGAGAAAAAAGTCGTAATATTTAGAGAAAAAATGTTTTGAGAAAAAACCAAAATATTAATCAAAGTGATTCCAGTGTGTTTTAGTGTCGTTTTAAAGAGTTTTAAACATATTCCATTGATTATCAGGATAATATGAATCAGTTATTTTGGCCAGGATAATCGTGACATGAAATGTATCATCCCATACCTAGTAAGCTCATATTGAACGTCCAGTATTCTGCACAGAAAGTGAGTTTAACTGAAGGAGTCTTCTTTTTCTCTGTCTGCAGAAATTTCCATCAGGGCCATAAAGCATGACTCCAAATGAAAGCTGATGGTGCTCTGTGTGTGCCGGATGTGTTTGGGTTGTGTTTTTCCGGTTCCCAAGTGGCCAGAAAATAAGTGATAATTGAAACTCTTTCTTTTTGTTTGAAACATGTGTTGTTAGAGTAGGTCTATCCTGTCGTACACTTTAATGTTAGAGGAGCAGATATAGCAGAATGATAACCATCACATCAGGCTAAACGAGGTCTGGTGCCTCCTGAATTAAACTTAATCAGGAAAAAAAGATGTTTTTTACTGATAGTGGATCCTTTTGAATTTGCATGGCAAAAACAACACAGCAAAAAGGGTCAGTTCACCCAAAATACAACACTAGTGTTTGTATTACGTATCTGCAAAACTATCTGCATGGCTTTGAGGTATTTCTCACTTACTTAAGTAACACTTTATAATAAGGATGAAAATCATTATTATTATGTAATGTTTAACTAATGCATGACTCATGATTTAATGCATTAGTGAATGCAGGATGTATCATGAATTCCTGTTGCTCACTGTTAACAGTTGATCACATTACTGTTACTTTATGTGATTAGTTCACACTTAATCAATTAAGCAATGTTAATTCACAGTTACTTCACACATTAATTGATGTGCGACCAAATGAATAGGACCCATTCTCACGGAAATATTTTTTTAAATATAAAACTTGTTGTCAGATGCATCTATATGTTACTGCACCAAATCAGGGGAGAATGGAGTCCAATTGATAAAAATAGTCAGTGACTTGATCGTTAATGGTGAACAACAGGAATTCATGATACGTCCTGCATTAATGTATGCATTACATCATCATGAGTCATTAGGTAAACATTACCTAAGTATATGATTATTATAAAGTGTTACCCAGATAGTTTGTTTTGGCTGGACCGCAGCAAAGCTGGAAAGTCTGTGGCTGAGTGTCAGTGATGAAGTCACACCATTGGTCAGCGAGGTTGATGATGTCAGTGGAGATGCAGCTTCTCCATTGGCTGTTGCTCTTTCAAAATGATTCAGTGTGACAGTCAGTTCACTACACAACAAATATTACTGGGACCACTACAGATTACACATTATACACAACACTGACTATTAGGGACGGGACAATAATGGATTTTAATCATGGATCGCGATATAAAAAACACTCACAATAAGGGATAATCGTGAATATCCTTGAATTGACTGCAGTTTATGACAGTGTCCTATATGTGATGCAATAAAAATATTTGTTTCTTTAAAAAGTTGTAATGTTTCGAGAAAAAAAGTCGTATTAGAAAAAAGTTGTAATGATTACAGAAAAAAAGTCGTAATGTTAACAGAAAAAGTCTCAATTTTATGAGAAAAATGTCCCAACCAAGCAAACTGTAATGTAAAGTGATTCCAGTGTGTTTTCGTGCTGTTGTAAGAGTTTCCTCCATGTTTCGATGATTATTGGGATAACATTGTGAATTGCATTTTGGCCAGGATAATTGTGACATGACGTTTTCATATCATCCCATACCTCCTTACTGCCCCTGTAACAACTGAGCCACAACTAAGCACATGGACGGTCCAGCCACATACCAGGTTACAACCTAGTCTTGATGTGTTTTTGAGAGATGTGCGTCTCTTGGTTTTCTTTGAGCATCTCCATTGTTGCTGTTTGGAGGCAAACATCTATCTGCATGAGAATATGTGTTTCATGTGATTTAAAAAAAACGTTCCCTTCTCTTGTCTCCTCACCAGCTCAATATCCGTCTTTCCGCTCTGAGCCCGCCTCCTTGGTCCAGAGTCGAGGTTCCGTTGCTCGTCTGCGCTGCTCCGTGAGTCCTCCATCGGCGGCGGTCTCCTGGCGCTTCAGAGGCCGTCCCCTGGACCGGGACGCCCTGCCCGGCGTGGAGCTCAGCGGGGGCTCCCTCACCATCTCCTCCCTCGAGACCAGCCACGCTGGCGTCTATCAGTGCGTGGCACGCTTAGACCGCGGGCTGGCCATCGCCAGCCGCCACGCGCGCGTGGCCATAGCAGGTACGGATGCAGAGAATTACCCTTCTGTGCACACTGCGCCTCACTTCAAAGCAGAGGGCTGGAAAAAGAGAGGAAGTTGCCTTGAGTAAAGGAAGGCCATTTTGTGAGCGTTGAACACGTAGAAAGAATGGCTGTCCGCGGCCGCCTGCTGCTGAGCGGCGGAGAGGAAGGAAGCAGAGGGTTTTTTTTTTACTCGGGCACCCTTCCAAATGCCTCTTGACCGGTATCCTTAATGAGCCTTGGGCTTTCCTGTGCAGTGTGTTATGTTCCTGCTGGGATGCTGCTTGCTGTTGGACGCGACACTAAAGGGGGCGACCCTGATGTGGAAATGTATCAGGCATGACTAGAATCACTCGCTGCAACAATAAACAAAGCCAGCCATCCAACACAAACAGCTCCACTCCAGTAGCGCTGATAGTCGGCTCTAGGGATGAGACAATAATGGGTTTTATTGTGGAGCGCGATTTTAAAAAAAAGCACTCTCAATGAGTTGATTGTGGTGAATTTTCATTATTGGGATAATTGTGAATATCCTCACAGATTGACTGTAGTTTACTACAGTGTCCTATCTGTGGTGCAATACAAATATTTGTTTCTTTAAAAAAGTTGTAATGATTTGGGAAAAAAGTCCTAATGCTAAGAGAAAAAGTCACAATTTTATGCCAAAAAAGTCGTAATGTTTTGAGGAAACAGTCATAATGTTAAGAGAAAAAGGTCACAATTTTATGAGGAGAAGTCGGAATGTTTCGAGAAAACAGTCGGTATATTTTGAGAAAAAAGTTGTAATGTTTTGGGACATTCTTTTTAAGTTTTGAGAAAAAAGTCAGGATGTTAAGAGAAAAAAGTCGTAATGTTTTCAGAAAAAAAGCAGTAATATTCCGAGAAAAAAGTCGTAATGCTTCAAGAAAGAAGTTGAAATGTTTCGAGAAAACAATTTGTAATTTTTACAGAAAAAGTCCCAATTTTATGAGGAAAAAGTTGTGATGTTTCGAGGAAAAAGAAAAATATAAAGTAGAGTAGAGTTTTAAACACATGTCGTTGATTATCAGGATAATATCGTGAATCGCAATTATTTTGGCCAGGATAATCATGACATTACATTACAATATTCTGCACAGAAAGTGAGTTTAACTGACGGAGTCTTGTTGTCCTGTGTCTCTGCAGAAATCTCAGAATATGAAGATGGCCGACGGAGGTCATTATCCGTGCAGGAGGGCAGCTCTGTTCTCATCGAGTGTCCTCTCCCGCACAGCGTCCCTCCAGCACTTCCCAGACTCAGAGCACGAGGGGAGCGCATAGAAGTGTCAACAGGTGTGTTTGAGACCAGCAAATAAATAGCAAGTCTGAATAAAAGCTTTCACTAGAGGTTGGCGATTTGATGATATAAACTGTGAGACATCAGACATTTGCTTTACTATTTATCCTTTTAATATTGGTTGTATAAGGCCATTATGTAATATTTCTTCACAAAAACAGACATTTCCATTTGTTTTTATACATATATATTTAAATGGTTTCTCTATTGAGTTCCCAGAAAATGTACTACTTCACAACTGAGGTTGTCAGGATACCAAAAACTTAAACTTCGTAATAACACTAGTATAAAAATTTTGATACCACGGCAAAAAGAAAAAAAAGTCCTAAGCACACAAAATAGGATTACATTTTTTTTTTTTTTATTATGTCACTGAACACACATTGTTTCATCTTTTATAGCGTCGTTGTGTATAATTAACGGAGATTGTATCGTTTTAAACATACTTTTGACCGGTGTTGGGCTCGTTACTCAAAATATGTCACTTATTACTCATTACTCTTTAAAAACATTTTATTATTACTTCACTTATTACTCCCTGCCAACAGTAATTCGTTACACTACTCGTTATATTTTTCTGTTAAACCCCACAAAATTGGTATTTGCATCCGTTCTACTCAAAATTCAGACCTTGCACGTGCACCTCTGAATGTGTTATTATTTTGGGGGGTAACTGTAATATTATCACTGAAATTGTATTAGTAATGTGTTACACTACTCACTACTGGTAAAAGTAACTTGCGTTACTAGTAACTACTGCGAAACACTGCTTTTAATAACCGTCTTCACAACATTTGTTAATATCACAATATAAAATCACATGTACCATGATTGAAGAAATCATCCACATGCTCACACACACACACACACACACACACACACACACACACACACACACACACACACACACACACTCTATAATGATACTGTGGAAGTGCTCTGTGCCGTCACTGAAACTGCTGTTTGCTTCTCTTTTCAGACGACTATTTAGTTCTTCCGTCTGGAAACCTGCAGATTATCTCTGTTTCCGACCGGCACCAGGGCATGTATAAATGTGGTGCGTTCAACCCCGTCACCGGGGAAACCGTCATGCAGCCTCATGGTACTAAGCTGTCAGTGAAACGTAAGTCTGATGACATTTAAGGGCCTGCCCACATGTGTCTGGATATTTTTGTAAACAGATATTTTTCTCTCCGTTTTGGTTTCTCGTCCACATGTAAACTGAGTTCTACGTCACTAAAACTGAATATTTTTCAAAACTCCAGTTACTGTGTGTCCATGTGGATGTGTAAATTGGGAGATTTTGGGAAACGATGACATAATCTACTCAATTTGCGCATGCCTATTGTTGCTTTGTGTAATGAGCACGCGGCAGAAACAACACACTGCTGGCTCCATGGCCGGCTCGGCTACATGCTAAAGGCTAACGGCTAACGGTAAGCGGCACGCTACGCAACAACTTCACCTCGTCATCCATCCACACGAGTCACATTTCGGTTTCTCCACAGCACCTCGGACCGTGTACCAGAAAGATAAAGAAATAATTAGCTTCTATTGTTTTACAAAGCTAAAGCTAACTGTATGCTCAGATTCTTCTTCTCTGGTGTTTGACGTGTCGTTGACGTAGCCTTTATGACGTAGCCTTAAAGTGGAGGTCGTGTAGACGGAGGAGAAAAATATCTGTTTACAAAAATATCCAAACACATGTAGACGGAGCCTAAGTTTCCATATCTCAGCTGTGTGTCCTGTTATCATCTGCTAACGTGGTCCGTGTGTTTGTTCAGATTCGGACTCCTCCCCCTCAGTGCGGATAGTTTACCCCACCGCCCCGATGACTGTTCTGGTGCAGCAGTCGCAGCCGCTGACGTTGGAGTGCATCGTGTCCGGCAGTCCTGCGCCGGCAGCCGCATGGTTTAAGAACGGCAAGGAGGTCACACCGGGGCCTTCTCGCCGCCGGCAGCACAACAACCTGGCCTTTGTTGCCGTGACGAGGAGCGATGAAGGGAGTTACACCTGCGCTGCTGAGACCAGCCAGGGGACTGTGACGAGCGCCAACTATACTGTGAATGTTCTCGGTAAGAAAAAACACAAGACAGAGTCTGGCTGGGTACGTAAGCAGTGTCGTATAAAGCCTTATACTCCCGGCCGGAGGAAGTCCCTCCTTCCTTCTGTGTGGTTCTCAGAGTCCCTCCTCTGCAGCCGGGACGTAGCGCCGCCCCAAGACGATTGTGATTGGTTTAAAGAAATATAAACAAGCCAGGTGTTTGTTTCCACTATACCATCCATCCTTGTGACTTAATTTCCTGCATTTACACACTAATTTCTGCCTTTCCAGTATGAATTTGTAGTGGAAATGTTTTCATTTATGTAAAGGAAAACACAAAATTCAGGCGCCATGTGACAAAATCTAAAAATATAATAGAATATAATGCAGTCAGGCATTCTGTATTGCTTTCAAATATTTATCTCCTATTTATTCTGTCGATCAACTTTAATGTTATCCCTGGCGAGTCATGATTGACTCTTCCCTCCTCTTTGGTGTAACTTCATCACTGCTCGTCATTTCTGGACTATAGTAGCTATATGAACTCCTGTTTGTCTGCCGCTGCCTCTTTTTCTCTGCCTTAATGTCTGATACTTCCTGCTTTAAGTTCACAAACATGATAGAACATTTTCTAATCTCAGATTGCACCAAAATGCCTCATATTCATCTAATATTTAACACTCGCATGAATTTATAGGCAATATGTGAGTTCCAATTAATGAAATTAAAATTAAAATGTCCCACTCTGTCTACAGATCCCATGCTGCCGTTGTTTTGACTGCTTTTGGACAGCTGCTGCATAGTTGATGTAAATGATTCTGTCTGCTGCTAGCAAGATGTGATTGTGGACAGTCACAGCAACATTAACATCAGAGTAATTAGCAAGCAAACACTTCTAAAAGTAAACTCAAAAAATATGACCTAGTAGTTCATTAGCTGCCATCAGAACTCACAACTTACTGAGTTTTGAGACTGTTTTAGAAAAAATGTCCTAATATCAAACCTCCTAGGGCTGAAGGATTTTGAAAAAATATCTAACTGCGATTATTTTGACTGATATTGCAGTTGGGATGATGAGAGGAAATGATCGTTACGTAAAATGATCATGGTGTGATTTTCGCGAGCATCTGTAGCAAACAAAGATTTTGTCTTAAATCTGTAGAATACGATTTGTATTTAAAAAGGAATTTAGACACATTTTGCCTTCAACAAATATTGCACCTCTTGCGATTTGAAAATTGCAGCAGGCCGTATTGCAATTTTGATGAAATTTCAATTAATTGTTCAGCCCCGAGAACCTCCTCCTCCTTTTTTCCTACCAGAGGCACTGCATCTGCATGTTCTAGCAGTCCTTCAAAATAAAAGTCCTCCGTTTACGTTTTTATTGGGGGCGACAAATGCATGTGTTCCTACACCTATGGGTGTGGTGGTTGTTTGCAGCAGACCCCGTGGTGACGTTGATCTCCCTCTCCTCCACAGAGCCCGTGTCGATCACCGAGGGTCTGACGGACCTGCTCGTCTCTCCCGGCTCCTCCGCTCGTTTCTCCTGCGTGGCGACAGGAAACCCTTCTCCAAACATCACCTGGCTGTTCAACGGCGACCCCATCACCCCGTCTCGCCGCTTTCAGATCTCCGGACCCTCTCTTGTTATTACGGACGTGACGCAGCAGGATGAGGGCGTGTTTCAGTGTCTGCTGGACAACGGGATTGGCTCGGCACAGTCATGTGGAGTCCTTACCACGCAGACAGGTATGTTTCAGTTATCTCAAAATAATCTGTTTCTTGGCTTTAATATGGAGCTATCTCAGCTCAGCTTGTATTAGTAATAAATACATGTTTTAACCCACTGAATGCCTCAAGGTGCTTACAAAAGGCAACAAATAATGACATGATTGTGCCCCTTTTTTGCCCAAGACATCTTGTTTGTTTCTTAGAGGGTTTTTATTGTTGATTAATTTGTCAAAAATGTTTTTAACAGTCAGTAACAGTTATTAATAGACAATTAGTTAGTCTGTAAAATGTCATGTAATAGTGAAGGATGCCCCTCAGAGCCAAAGGGGGACATCTTTTATCTGATCAAAACCCAAAGATATTCAAATTACAATTATTTAAACACAGAAAATCAGCACATTTGAGCTGCCTGAAACAGAGAATGTTTGGCTTTTTTGTTTGATAAATTAGTGAAACGATGATCAAAATCGTTGTTGATTAATTTTCAAGTCATTCAGCCATACTGTTCCCAACATTGCCTTTTAAAGGAGACATATTCTGCTCTTTTTCAGGTTCATACTTGTATTTTGGTTTTCTACGAGAACATCTGAATATCCCTGTATTCACCCTCTGTCTCAAACGCTCCGTTTTGGCGCCTGTCTCTTTAAGACCCCCTCCTGAAAAAACTCAGTCTGCTCTGATTGGTCAGTGTTTCCAGGTCTGCTGCATCTGCGCTCTCGATGTCTGCACCGTCATTGCAGCTGAGTAATGACTGTAGCAGCACTTTCTACCTATATATATATATATATATATATATATATACTATAGTTGTGACATCACACCCTTACTGAAGTCCTGATGGCTCGTTTTAAAGGCACCTAGACCTGCTTTATAATAAGAAAAGACATGGAAATGACACTTAAAGGTACAATATGTAATATTCTGCCGCTGCGGGTCTCACAATCAAAATAATAACAAAAGTAAGTTATTGCGGTCAGCTTCTCCTGGTTTGGATTACTTCAGTTTTCATCATTCAGGAGGTTTTTATTCACAGAGGTCTCCTTTTCTCAAAAACACTGAACGCTGAATAAAGCAGTTTCATGTTAAAAACGCTGTTTCTCCCACAGACTTCAGCTTCCGGTGGAGTCTCTACTGCTAAAAGTGTGCTCACCTTTTTTCTCTGATGACTTAAGATTCAGACGTTCAGGAGGTTTTTACCCAAAGCCGGATTATCC
>JAOVVB010211450.1:0-10707 GCA_028570985.1 Heterobranchus longifilis
CCAAAGGAATTTAGTAAATCCATAAATGTGAGTGCTAAAGCGTCGTTAGCATCATCTACATGAATGTTAAAGTCTCCGCACTAAGACCCAGCAGGGGAGATGATTACCCACAATTCTGCAGCACAAGAGAGAGAAAAAACGTTGGCTCAGTTGTGATCACGTGACACTCAGCGTCAAAACAAGAAGTGCATGCGTAATACATGATACTCTGTACTCATAAAACCGAGAATTGTTTGTTTTCCAATTCAAAATGTATTAAAAATGTTTGTCTTGCAGAACACTAGCAAACTGCGTTACTCGCAATTCGAGATTTCACTGTACCCAGTTATTTTACTCATTTTCACTTGGGGTAACCATTGGATTAACTTCTGATTTTCATTACATTTACTTAATTTTGTACATCATTGTACTTAATATAGTTATTCAGGTTTACTTTTTTTTTTACTGACTTGTACTCAATTCATGAAGTGTATTTTATATGATTTCGCAACTTTTATATTTACTCAATATTTTTAAGTGTAAAAATGTTTTATCAAAAAAATTGAGTACAAAACAGTTTTATTTCTTAGAGTGCAAGTGGTGATAGGGGATGGTTCTACTTTACCATGATGATTATCCTGCCCTCAGCTGATGTGGATAGCTGATCTTGAGGACTTGTGACTGTCGTCGGAGTCGTTCAGTAGTTCAGGACTGGAATTTCTAACACTCCATCCGAGCCAATAACAAACTGGATTCCATATTAACTTAAAGACATCAACTGTTACATTGATACACAACAATCCCTTCTACTGTATCTGTTATCATCCAAATGAGGATGGGTTCCTTGTTGAGTCTGGGTCCTCTCAAGGTTTCTTCTTACTGCAATCTCAAGGAGTTTTTCCATCAGCACCGTTGCCCTTGGCTTGCTTATCAGGGATAATCTGATCATTTTATTCTTATATGTTTTTCATATTTCATACACATTTCCATAATTTTCTATTAATTCTGTAAAGCTGCTTTGGTGATAAAGGGATGGGATGTTTTGTTTATGTGAGACCCAAGACAGTAAACACAGTGAAAGGTGATTAGATTTACACATTTTTCACAATGTCTTTAATCATGGCCTCTGGGATGTTGGCTGGGTGTTCAGGGATACTGGAGAAAATCAGGTTGTAATGCATGATTCTAGTTTGCATGTATTTTATTATTTTATTTTACTTCATGAGTCCAATTTTTTGCAGACCAATTTTGCGATGGTATGGACAGAGAACTGTTCTATTTTTTATTTAATTGTGTGCAAATGTAAGGCTTCAACAGAGTTCATTTATTTCATTGTGAAGTTTGACCAGTAGACTTATTTTATTAATATTTATAGAAAAGAGTATTCTGACCTCACTTTCTTTTCTTGGTGAATGGAGCATTCTTTGTTTTATTTGGATTGTACAAAGATGTAAAATAGCATCCACCATTGTACACAGGTAGTAGTGGTGATTAATATATGATTCTAGGTCAGATTTCTGGTCCAGTACATACTGTAGTATTTTTATGTACCATGGTGTTATAAATATTTTATCTTAAATTATTTAAAATTAGGCATAAGAGTCGAAGAGTTCTGAGGAAAGCTAGGTAGAAATATAGGGTAGTTGTTTTTAAGTGACTGGGCACAACCTTGATGAATCTTTCCCTACTGTTTACTCAACTCAACTCAACTCATCTTTATTTGTATAGCACTTTAACATCAAGAATGCCCTAAAGTGCTTTACATAAATAATAAAATAACATAGTAATCGAATAAAATAAAATAAAAAAATAAAAACAAGATAATAATAAAAATAAAAAATATATATTTATCTTTTAAAAAATAATAAAAGAGGAACATAATTAAAATCACATCACACTCATATCTAGGCAAAACAATATGTAAAATCAACATCTTATGTTAGTTTAAATGCCAGAGAAAACATGTGAGTTTTAAGATTGGACTTAAACACCCTCAATGATGTGGCCTCACGAATGGTCAATGATATGTCATTCCATAATTTGGGAGCCGCCACAGAGAACGCCCGATGACCCCTGAGCTTGCATTTGGTCTTGGGTACCATCAGCAAATGTTTATCTGATGATCTGAGAGACCGGGGTGGGGCATAGGGCTGGAGCACTGCGGTGCGAGACGGTCTAGTGCAGTTCTGCAGTCGCACGAACTGTAAACTTAGTGAACATGTAAGCAGTGTCCTGTATTTCCAGAACACATCACTAATGCACAACAAAGCGCTTTGCTGTGCTCCACTCGCAGTCAGTTACAACCTGCTTGATGCTTTTGTTAGATAAGTAAACTTGTTTGACATCTTGCCATTACAGAATATGCTTTCTTTTGTTTCTTTTGTTGAACAATGCTGGTGCACTGCCCTTGTTTCTCAACGTGTCCTTCCGCGTTGCTGATGTAGATCATCACATAAAAAAAAAACAACTAAATGTGAAGAAAATCGAGGGCTTGTCACTCTTGACGTACTTCATTATGGAGACAAAACAGATTAAAATTTTTTTTTTTTAAACTTTTTGTCCCTCACAGAGTAGAGCAGAACATAACCCACACTCTCTCTATCTTGTCACATTATTTGCAGACGGATTTGTTTGCTCAGCCGTATGAGCTTTTTACAAACTGTTTTGCATGTAACATGAAACGCTTGTGGTTAAGGCAAGACTGTGCTGTTCAGTGTAGGGGGAACACTAACGTAAACGAGTTTTTCCTGTATTGTGTAGTGACCATATATTTCTTATCTTGGCAATACTTCTGAGATGAGAGTTACTTCTAACTGCTGAGACACTAGTTCTAATTTGCTGAGACACAGAGCACCAGTCAAAAGTTTGGACACACTTTTCAGTAAATTAATAAAATCCTTTGTTTACTTGGAAGAACGTAGTAAAGGAGCAGATAGCGCTGTCCTCCGAATGTGCAAACAATTTGAAAAGATGTGGTTGGCTGGCGTCGTGTGGTTCTGAGGAAACTCGTGATGGTCTGAGTAGTAGTATTGGCCTTAATGTGAGAGCCCCACTAGTGACGTGTGGGAATTGGACATGACTAAATTAGGGAGAAAAATCCTGGACACCATTTTGCAGCGGGGCTATCATTTGTTTTCAAAATGCATGATAACTCCAAACACACCCCGAGGTTAAGTAAATAAACTGACTCGGTAATAATTAATTGTGCAATTCATTACCATTATAAACTCAACCACAACACACACACACACACACACACACACAGTCACAGACACTCCCTGCCCTGTGTGTACACGCTTTCAAAGAAACATGTTCGACCTTGATCGCGCCCCTGAATTCCAGCTCAGGGTTTTTCCTGCTCTGCCAGTTTTTTTTTCTTTTATTCTTTGTATTTATTTATTGAATTAACTTTTTTTTTTTATCACAGCACAGAATTCTTTTCATCCCTGTTTTCCTTTTGTTCTCGTGTCCGTTGTTGAACCTTCAGGGTCCTCATTGTTGCTCGGACTTGGCCGTGTCGTTCCACTACGTGAATGCGGAGATGATGTACCTGTTGGAGTACTACACCTACCACCTGCGTGCCTTCGGGTATCGTTACCGCTACCAGCCCCCGGAGTCGGGCAGCGCCATGCCGCCGCCGCCGCCGCAGCAGGACGAGCACGAACACCGCGAGCAGCCACAGGAGGCAGAGAAACGACCCGATCCTGAACCCCAACTCAAGAACAAACACCTGAATGTTTAAAGAGAACTATTTATCATTTTATTTTTTATTATTTTTTTTAAATTCCTTTTCTTTAAGTCTGGAGGGGGAGGGGTGGAAACGAACATTTTTTTTCTCCATAGACATGAAACTGTGTGTGTGTGTGTGTGTTGTTTGTTTTACTTTTTCTTGACCATCACATCCTGAGTGTTTACCAAGCCCTGATGGACTGATTATGTCACAGTGCCTCTACAGGTGTGTGTGTGTGTGTGTGAGAGAGAGAGAGAGAGAGCAAAAGAGTCTCAGGTGTGTGTAAACTTATCCTTAATGCCTTCTTAAAACTCTAGACCAAATGAACACACACTCTCCAAGTAACATTATTTTTTTTTATTATTTTTTTTTATCTACACGCAAGATTGTTTTGTGACGTCACCAAACAGTGGGCTGTTCATTGATCAGTTGCATCAAACCACATCGAACCTGAAATCTAGCGTCAGTGATCAGGTTTAAGCAGAGACATTTCTTAGATATTATCTTGTGTGTCTAATGTTTGTACACACAGTGTGACATTAACAGTGTTTATTTTGTTTTTTAAAGAGCTCGAGTAACTGCGTTACCTGTCAGCCTTTGTGGCGCACGACAAAAAAAAAAGGTGTTCGAGGAAATAAAGCTGCCCTGGCGTAACCCGTGTGAGTGTAAAGATACAAACTGTATACCGTACGCTGGGTCACATGACCCTCTGCCTGAGTCGCCCTACACGGCCTCGTTAAACACTCTGCAGGTGCCCTTTAACGTCGCCGGTCTCTCTCTCCTGTGTGGGCGTGGCATGTGATGGAGAGTTAGAAGAACTCCTCACTGATGCACGCGTCACCGATGTGCTCAAATCATAATGATAATTGAATAAGCCTGGTTCAGAATCCCTCTGGTGGCCACGCCCATGTTTTAGCCACACCCCATGCTTGTTAACTCGTCAGGTTTTGTGTGTAAATCTGTCTTAGCGTGTATAATGATTATACATGAAAACACAAGAAGGGAAATAAACATGCTCCACACGCCAGGGTAAAGCCTTAAGAGGGCGCTAGACACAACAGAAGAGAGATTCATTATGAAGTCTAATCACTTCGTAGAAACCTGGGCAGGAGATAAAAAAAAATATAACAATGGGAAAGAACGAGTGTGTGTAGTTCCCTCATACTGGTCTGAAATAAGTATTGTAGCGCGCACACACTTCGTTTGCTCCCTAGCTACTTGATCTGTGTGATTAAACCGATAAAATGTTCCTCGATTCGATTCATTGAATCACTGAGTAATTTTTTTTCGATTCTGAATCGATTCACTTTTTAAATGATTCAGATCAAATCACAAACATTAACCGGTCCACAAACTGATGAATTACGCACAGAAAGTCTTTTGCCAATGCTCGCGCTTTGTAAGAGTGAAAGTACTGCTTACTTTTTCATCTTGTGAACTTACGGGCCTTTGGTGCGACATCGCCACCTACTGGGCTGGAGCGTGGAGCAGAAAATAAACATCATGGCGTGACACTTAAACGTCCAACAACACACACTGGAGAGCACTTGAGTGTTTATTAGATACTTTTAGCAGGTTTGAATCTGCTTGAGATGAGTCAGACAGCGACCAATAGCGCTACTGAATTGAATCGATCGAAGGTCACTCTGTGATTCACAGCTCTGCTAGTTACAGCTCGCGCAGCCGTGTAATCTAAGACATTGCATTTCATGTAATTATGTATTCAGATGAGTGAAATGTGAGAGAAAAATCCTGTTTAAATCATTTCCTCACCCTCAGGACAATCCAGTAAAACGTCATCCTGTTGTGGTTTGTTCGTATCCATCCAATAAACACTCAGCTCTTCCCTCTGGAGCACCAGAACGTGTCCTCAGCTCTCTCGTCCTCCATTTATTACAGTTTAGACGTAGACTTTGGTGTTTTCTCTTTTCTCCAAACGGTCATCCATTGTATCCTCACACACACACACACACACACACACACACACACAGATTCAGGTGTTTTATTTCAAACACACCTAAACCTTTAAATCCGAGACTATGGGGGCGTGAGGACGACTGACAGCTAGACGGTGCACTTTTCTAATGAAAGAACTGAGTTGAACGGAGATGTTCAACTGGACAAACACAAAACTCTGATTTTCTGAAGTGTAAAATAAACCAAATCGTGGTGTTACTGAGAGGAGGAGGTAATAATTATGATCAGGCCACTAAAACAGCGAGTATTTAATTTTCTGAACCTACTGTAATTAACCATGTTTTCCCCCCTAGATATTTGCATATTCATGAATTATTTCTAAAGACGTGACTCTGAAATACAACCGAGTGTTTAAACCTCAAGTTTGAAATTAAACTGGATCAACTGTAAGACTTAGATTTTTTTCTTTGTGTTAATGGGAGCAAAATTGTGAAGAGTGATGTTATCGCTCTGTATTAATATTTTCGTATCTAATGGTGTGTGTGTGTGTGTGTGTGTGTGTGTGAGAGAAAGAGTGTGTGTTAGTGAAGGGAAATTATGTACAGTACCTTTACATCAGTTGCTATTTATAGATCCAGAAATGAAAAAGAACAAAATCACTGAGGTCTGCTGATTAAGATGATATTTAATAAAGAATTATTTTACCTTAAACTGACTGGAGTTTGATTTATTTATTATTTTAACTTAACAAAATGCATGAAATCTTGTACTGTCAAGAAGGGAGAGAAGCAGTCGCTCTCTCTCTCTCTCTCTCTCTCTCTCTCAAAATATGATAAATAAATGTTAAAAGGGTGCCAATACTTCTGCAAGAAGTGATTTGTAAAGAAGAAGAAAAAACCCTAAGGGGAAAAACATTAATCAGTCACTTCTTATAAGTGTATTTTAATATTAACGTTGTTTCTAACGTCTTTAATAAGTGTTGGCACCCTCTTGTTTCTGCACACGTGTGGATGCTGTAGGATTTCATTCTATCATTTCTTTTATTTGTTTGTTTAATATCAGGGAAAAAAAAAAACATTTTCTGAGAAGTTCAATTATTTGTTCTAGAATGTATTGACTGCAAGATTATTGGTTCCCCAGCCACAGCATCCCCGGGGAGAGTGGCACAGTATAGCAGGGTTGGATTGGAGAGGATCTCAGACATACATCTTATGATTTGTTTCATTCCCAGGTTTGTTACAGAACCTTTTCAGTCTGGGATCATTGCCCTTTTGTAAAAATCCATCTATAGGAAGGTTTTATAACCTCCTGGCTGAGGTAACACTGTTCATCCAGGCACTGATAAGGACATGTGTTACGTTCCTGGATAGATTCAAATATTGATTGACTTTTGCCTTATGACGAGGAGCTCAGGATGCTTTACTGTTGGTATGACACAGGACTGATGGTAACATCTGACAAAAAAAATCTAAAAACACTGAAGCAGCAGACTTTGTTAAAATTTATATTTGTGTCATTTTCAAAACTTTTGGCCCCCAGCTGTAGAGATACCTTGTTTTGAACTCTCTAGGTCTCTGGTTTTCTCCCCGGTGATGGACGATGAAGTGATTTCATGCAGGTCTATACTCCAAAGAAACAGCACATATTCACAGGGAATAGTTATGCAGGTCAGAGACCAACTGACCAAGTATTTATTTAATTTTACATAAATACTTTTTAAGAATGAAAATTATGAAAATGAAGAATATAATTTTTTTTGAAGAGGAGTCAATCATTTTGCAAATACGTACTGTAGCTTTGATCCCTCTGTGTTTGGGATTTGAGTGGAAAATTTGATTTTGTACTATATTTCTGTATAAGGGGTGTTTCAATGAGATCATAAGATCTGCTTTTACAATTAGGACATTGCACAACATGTGGGGGAAAAAAAACACAGGAAGCAGAAAACACTGCGGAAAATCAGATGAGAAAATAAACTCCACTTCCTCCAGAACCAGACGAGTAAATCATGAACAGCGGATGAAGAGATCAGCGCCACCGCCGGGACGAAGCTTCAGGGCCGAAATCTGCAAAAAGAACAACATTCACCTGAAACTCAACGTTTATCTTTCTAATGTCTCTCCATTGTTTTTTTTTCCTTACGACACCTGCGTAGAGCCTTCATTACATCCGACATGCTCATTAATAAAGCCTCATTCCAGTTCCTCACTTAAACCTTCCAGTTCCATGTTAATACAGTTGTTATGAACACCACTGACAGTCCTATGACACCTGAATGACAGTGTTATGTCCTGTACAGTATACAGAATACACAGGTGTCACCTGACAGATGTTTATGTTTAAGTCAGTCTTTATGTTGCCTTTAAGACTAAGTTTATTTAGGTTGATGTCAGATGTCATGAAAGGCTTATTCAGGGTCAGTGTAGCTCTGTGAACACCGACCCTGGCCAGAGTCTCAGGTTCTTTCTGAAGACTCCGCCTTGTCTCGCTCGTCTCCACGCAGCCGTGCCTGAAAAACCGCAAGAGGAACCGTTTCAGATTTTCTTTTTAAAATCAGAATTGTTCATTATCCTTTATCTCTATCACCACGCTGCTCACCCGAGTCTGTGCTTCTGCGCCCAAACAGACTGACAAACACGTCTCCCATGTCTCCTGCAGCAGGCGAGCACAGAGATTCAGCATTCCTCGTTATTTAACACTCAGTAACAGTTTCTGATCTTTGAACAGGAAATAAAGACCTACGGTTCAGTGACAGCTCCGCCGACAGACCTGCGAGGGAAGAACACTCAGTCGGGTGTAATTCAGACACAACAGCCGGGATAGAGAAGTAAAGCTCCAGAATGGACAGATAAAGCCAGAGAATGGACAGACAAGGACATTCTTTCAAAATGAAACATTTAGATTCATGTCATTTGCGCTGCAGTAACTGTAATGTTCACGCGGAGGTCTGAGTGAGATCTCCACATCAGGACGTTGTGCAACCTGCGTGATTCTGACCAAAGCACTAACGAAGCACTCACTCAAAATAAAGTGTACACGATACAGGCATCACATGGCACTGTGTGATTACCCAGAATGCACTCCTGATAATCAACACAAAGTTTGTTTATTGTAACTTTAGGTTCCGGATCTTCACGTCTTACTGAGTCTCATTTCTGCTCCGGTGAAATAATGAAACGAGAGTGTAAAGCGTTTCTCACCAGAACTCCTTTTACCCATGAGGCCAATGAAGCTGTCATCATCCATGTCATTATACTGCCTCACTGCTCGCCCTGAACTGTCCTGTAACACACACACACACACACACAGTTTCAGTTAAGAAATACCTATTTTACATGGATTTATGGGAATTTAATAAATGACCAAGTTTAAATAAAATATTCCACAACCAAAAATAATAAAATAAAATTTGTCATTTTAATAAAAGCTTTTGTTTTTGCTCTGAAATAACCTGTATTTTATAAAATGTTATTAAATATGAAAATGTAAATACTAAAGCAAATAAATGAAATAAAAATGACAGAAGTGCACCAGCTAGTGGATTAAAGTGTTTCAATTATGCACATGTAATATAATGAAGCGTAAAAGCAGTGTGGAGTGTGAGCACTGAACATGATATGTAATGTCATTACACACATCACAGATGTTTAAAATGGAATATTTAAATGTTTAATAATGTGCACTTTTTAATACAGACACAAAACATGAAAAAAATATATGCTAAAATCGAATAATTCTACATTGGAGAGATGTGAAATGCACAGGTGAAGATGTTCAAAGTGCACGCTCCCGAGACTCAGAGGACGTGGATGGATCATTAAACACATTATTGCCATCGCATTCAAGAACATAATGAAGTTCAGTCCAGCAGGCCGAGCCACGTAGCAGCAGTAAGAGTCACGTGACCAGATTATGGAAGATCATTAGGAATTCAATCATTTGTCCACTGCTCTGGGAAAGAAGCTGTTCCTTGTCCGGTTTGTTCTGGTGTGGATGATTCTCACACTGCCTGAGGGTCTCAAAGAGACAAAGTCTGTTGCACCTTAAAAAGAAAATACACTTTTATTAATATTTTTTTCAGGTGTGAGGTGTTTACTCTTCAGGTCAGATCCTGTCACATGAACGCCCAAGAATTTGAAGCTGATATACCAGTCCAACCTTCCTAAAAAAAACTAAAGTCTAATGTGTCCCTCCCTGATCTTGTCTTTTCCACCTTCCCACTCTTCCACCTCCTCTGGAGTCTGTTTGGAGTTTCTTTTCTTCTTTGATGACTTTGCACCACAAGGACAATGTCTGCTCATCATCATATCATTTCATTATATCATTATTTGATATTAAACCGAAAATAGTTGTTTTGTCTGCAAATTTGATTACCAAACTGTGGGTGGCAGTACAGTCACTTGTGTACAGAGAGTGCAGGAAAGGACTGAGGACGGAGCCTTGTGGGGACACCAGTGTTAAGAGTGAGGGTGAAGTAAATATGCCTCCCCCATCCTTACACTCTATGGTCTGTTGGAGAAGTCGTCCTTAATCTATATATTTACACAGAAAGGTCAGAATGCAGTAGGTTACATTACCACCAACTGCAGGTCTCATTCTCCATCATTGTAGCGGCGTCCTAAAGCCGATGTTCCAGTCCAACCTTTCTTATAAAACACAAAAGTCTAACGCTTGCTTCCCTGATCTTGTCTTGTCTTGTTCTTCGCACTTCCGAACACTCTATCTTCTCTACATCTTTCCCCTCAGTCTACATCTAGCCCTTGGAGTGCTATAAGTTGCTAAAATCTCTGCCATCTGCAGATCTCACTCTTCATCAATTTTCCTGTTCTGATCCAGATCCTGATCCAGTGTCTGATTGGTAAAACTCACTCAGACTTACACAAATCACAAATGTTTAAAATCTTACTTTTAAATCATTTTGTGGCAACACGGTGGTGTAGTGGTTAGCACTGTCGCCTTGCACCTCCAGGGTCCGGGTTGGATTCCCGGCCAGGCTCGATTCCTGTCTCTGTCTGCATGGAGTCTGCATGTTCTCCCCGTGCTTGGTGGGTTTCCTCCAGGTACTCTGGTTTCCTCCCACA
>JAOVVB010211499.1:0-10706 GCA_028570985.1 Heterobranchus longifilis
CATCTATCCTCAGCTTGTGTCCCTCATGAACTGCATCACATTATATTCCAGTCACAGAAATAACCTGCAGATTAACTTTTAACCAAAGAAATGCTGAATATATTCAGACAACACTCAGTCAGATTCTAAAGGCATTTTCAGAGAGCACAAACACTCTTCATCGGGTAGTGCAGCTTTTGTAACAGGGACATTAATAGTATTTTCGACGTTTTTGGAATCTTTTTGAGGAAAAGAGAAGTGACATTGTGAGTTTTGTGACACTGACAGTAAGCTGTAATGTTACCTCCAGACTTGGTAAACCATTAAGTTATCTAAAGTCACATCTGACCGCTGGTGGTGCTGCCAGTGATTTTCAAAACGGCCAATAAAAAACTAAACTGGGAAATAAACTGTAAACTATCCCAAACAAATTTTATAAAATAAAACACCACTTACCGCGAATAGTCCATTAAGCTTCCATCTTCATCTCTGTAGTTCGGCGGGGGTGAGGGTGGGTTGTTAAAATTACATGATTGCAACTTTTTGCTGGCTTTTTGCAAAATTGCTGGCTTGTGCTACATGTTCTTGAGAAAAAAGCGCCATCTAGTGGTGGAACCAGGTAAATGAATAAATAGGGCTTGAATCTTGACACGCCTTTCTGGCAGGAGAGGGAGGGGGGATCACGCCGTCCATAGGGCAGCCGCATGCCATTCGCACGCCATTCACAAGGCCGCGGCTATTTGACATGGCTCCCTCTGTATATAGAACTCTTTGTACTAAGCAATGTTTTACAGCTGCACATCAACAATATTGTACTGAAAGATATAGGAATCCATGGCTCAAACCCTTATCAAAACCCAGCTCAACAAACAATAACACACAACAAATCAGTTGGATGGATAGTTTTAACAGCTAATATTTTACAGATTTTGCAGGATGCCAAGAACAATCCCAGAAAGCACACCGCTGAAGGGCCAATGTTGGACCAACAGCAGTGCATATGTTGGGCCAAAGATAGGTTGGCCCTACGTTTTGACGCAAAATTGGTTCAGTAGATAATCACAAGGTTGGCAAAATGTTAGCACAACATTGGTTTAGTAGATAATGACAAGTTTGGCCCAGTGTTGGCACAATGTTGGTTCAGTAGATAATGGCAAGGTTAAAAATTAGAAATTAAATTAGACTCTTTTCATCATCGCCAATAATAAGAAAACATTCATATTTATTATAAAAATTATTATACAATTTATTTGCAAACATGATAAAATGATTACAAACTGGGAAAATATATCTAACCATTATGATGATAAACTACAAAATAAACATCTAGTACAACCACTTTTTTTCTCAGCAAGTTGGATGAAAATAAATGCATACAAAGTACCAATTACCTCAGTCTGTCTTTTATATCAGGTTATAGATCATCTTCTTCATCATCATTCACCTCGGTACTTTCACCATCAGCTTGGTCACTGTAGCTCAGCTGTTCTTTATCATCTTCATCAACATTACAGCATCTTTGGAGAACTGTGACTGTGTAAAATAGATCAATAATTTGAGCATTGTACATTAAAATGCACTTTGAAATATGTTCTTTGAAATATACCTTTTTAACTAGCAAAATTATGAGAAAAACAAACATTTTCTACATTTGCCTGAACTCAGTTCAACAACAGTTTTACAGCACACATATTTTTCTCCAGATAAAACAAAGTAAACATGGCAATTCAAACAGTTACTGTATAACCTAGCAAAATTGTCAAATGATATGTTTCACATGCCAACGACCATAGTACATATAGTATATTCGATAACCGCATAAACCGCATATAAAATGCAGTGCCCTAAAGCAAGACAATATGTACTGTATATTAGCACTTCAACATTCCTTGCACTTACTATGGCAACAATCCCTATGGTTCCAACCTTGCTATGCTCTGTATGCTACTGTATTCACTGGCAACAGGTCAATTAGCCTAGCATAATAGTGCATAGCTGAAAATCTTTCTCACCACATTACAGCAAAACTACTAACTGCATGCTTTTCTTGTTACCACCATAGATTCTCACCACTCTTATGTCTTAGTCAAGGGTATTTACATCTCATTTGAAGAAATATTAACCCACCTGTAGTTAAAAGAAAAGAGGCACAAAACTTTAGCTTGTGTTTAGCTCAGCTAACTATAAACAAAGTAAGAAATGTATGCGTGTATGTGAGTGTGTATGTACGAAAGTCCAAGTCCATGTTATTGTTGTGAGTGTAATGGTGAACAGGAGAGATGGCTCGGCCTCACCGGTTGAAGATGGTAAATCCGGGAGTACGAGTAAACGGAATGAGGTGGGTACTGAATGTGTCCAGTGAAGATTAATCCAGACTTCAGTAATCCAGTAATCCTCCGTGACTCCAAACAATCTCTATCTCTCATCCAAAAAGCAGCGCGCTGTCTCATCTCTCCTGTCGCCGGCTATCAGGGAGAATAGGGGCAACAAAGGCAACATTGATGGACCAATGTTGGGCCAACGGCTGTGTCCATTGAGTTAGATATATAGTTCTTTCAATGTTATTTATGTACTAGATTGGTAACCAACTCTCATATGAGCTTCTGATGTGATGGCATCATTTAGAGAGCTTGTTGCACTGGCTAAAGCAATATAATTTAATTTCCAATTTCCAACCTTGCCATTATCTACTGAACCAACATTGGGCCAACCTTGTGATTATCTACTGAACCAATGTTGGGCCAACCTTGTGATTACCTACTGAACCAACGATGGGCCAACCTATCTTTGGCATTTGGCGCTTGAGCGTTCTGGTGTTGTGTCTGGTGCTGTGTGAGTGCCTCATGCAGCCCGCATAAGGCAGTGTCCGTGTCTGCTTGAGGTGGAATATAATTGGTGCTGATTATGACTGATTTAAACTCCCAAGGAAGGTAAAAAGGACAACATTTAATAGTCAGTAGTTCCAAGTTGGGTTTGCAGGAGCATGTGTGAGGAACAATGCTCCCACTGTTGCATCAGCTGTTGTTCACCATTAACCACAAGCTGTCTCCCCTTGACTTCCCGAATTCCAATGTCCTGTCCATGCGGTGAACTGAGAAAAACTTGGCTGGCTGGATGGAGTGGTCCGGCACAGCTAGGTTCAGCCATATCTCGGTGAAGCAGAGGAGATTGCAGTCGCAAATGTCTCTCTGGAACTTTACCCTGGCCCTGAGGTCATCGAGCTTGTTTTACAGCGACTGGACGTTGGCGAGCAGTATGCTAGGCAGAGGTATGCGGTCAAATAAATTTCACAGGCTCTTAGCCTGTTCCTGACACTGGCTTCTTTTCCCCGGGGCTGCCGCTTCGGGTCCATCCTTTGTTCTCCCTCAGGATCTCACACTCGGCCAGCTTAGACCCGGAATTAAAAACGTCGAATTGTGAGTACATTGTAAACCAATAGAAATAAGAGTATCTCTTTTGTACCTAATGTACTCAATTTGGTTTAAATTTACTGGAAGTTTAAAAAGGAAAAGAGGACAGAGCAGTCGTGGCAGCAGCCAACTTCACCAGCGCTATCTTGGATCATGGTACCTACAGTATCTAGCTTAACTGCAACAGTATTCAGAAAAATACATCCTTAAAGTTGTGTATGACTGAAGACAGAGTCAAATATTTCACTAATGTTTCATTGTTGCCTACTCACCAGGATTTGCAAGTGTTCAAGGTACGTCTTGCCCATTCTCACAGGACTGTGTCCTTTCCCATGAGGACACTCTCCTTGCACGTAAATTGCAAGACAATTTACTTATCTTTTTGTGTCACTGTTATAGAATATTGATTTGAAAGGAGTAATGAATGTAGTTCTTGAAATTAATCAGTATAATTATTCATATTTTCATTGTTTTGTCACTGTTGTATATAATTGGGTAGTGGCCCCTTTAAGAAAAGTGTAAGTAGGGAGTTGTCATGTGACCTGTATTCAGGAAGCAGTCAAGCAGAGACAGAGGGTAGCGTGTTCGGCTTTCCTTGCAGCGAAATCTGCGATATTTGTGTACTCCTTGCTTTGTAATAGCATCGTGGGTATGTGTTTATTGTTTTATTGATACCTACATGTGTTTTGAAATTATTGACAGCTGTGTTAATTTTGTTTAAGTTCTTTCTTAGAAATAATTTTTCTGACTAGTTTGCTCTGCTAACATATTGTTGCATTAGCATTTTTGCCGTTCATAGAATGCTAACACTATATGTACAACAGTGCAAAAAAGTCAGGTTTTGGTAACTGTCTGTTAAATGTTATTGAATATATTATATTTAAAAAAGTGCTACAGTTAAAATGAGAGCATTTAACTTATTCTTTTAAGCGTATGTATATCTGTGCATTTTACACAGAAGTTTAATTGGATTATTCTTTTGTACTCTTAAATATTTCAGTTTCACCTTTCTGGTTAATGTCAATAAACCTGTGGACAAGGAGAGTATCGTCTTCAGAGTCTTGATGTTACGAAAGTGTTTATCTAGCTGTCAAGTTATATTCAGGACATATACCGAGGGCAGCACATTCATATTCAGTATTAAGTGTACATATACATTTTTTTATGTTAAAATATAATTTTTTAACCAAATACTAATCTCGTTCTGTCAAATAAGCTTAAATAATAATGAACATTTCTGACAAAATTAGCAGGTTTTTTTTAGCCATTTGTTTAGATGTGTCCAACTCAAGCAATCACGCATGTGATTTTTAGATATATTAAGGTAATATAACCTTTTAATATTGTGATATTTACATGTCCATATATTAATTTTAGTGTATGCTTTTCCATATGTAAAGGAAATACTTTCAATAATAAACATAATTATATATGAATATGGAAACATCTCTTATTTATTAAATAAGAAATGTATAAATGGAGATCACTTAAACACTGGGTGAAGATGTATCATGAAAAATGACAGTAGAATGTTTAATAATGAAACGAGCATTTCTGCAAGCACAATGCAACAAGAATACATGTTATGATCTAGAGTTTCTTCTGCAGTGTTATGAGGCAATAAAATGAAGTCCCAAGACTACTGTTTCCACTTTGATCTTTTTTTTGCCTTAAAATTTTTTTTTCAGTGGTTTGTATGAATACCTTGGTACCTGTGGCATGCTATGCATTTCCTAGACTTTCATCCTAGTTTGAGGTATACAGCCTTGATGAGTTCACAGAATTTACCAAAGATTCAGTTATTGGCACCTGCAAAAATTCCACTTAAAAGTTTGTATTTACCCCACCACCTTTACTGCTGCTGCATTCTGAGGGTCTAACATCTGTAACTCAGATCTGCATGCATGCCAATAGCTTGGCCACAAATTTAACCAACTGAATGAACAGAATCAACAGAATGGATATATTATATATAGTCATATATTCACAAGCATTTCATGAGTGCTTTATGTGTACAGCAAATGTGTGCACACAGGGAGCAGGACTATTCACTGACGGGTCTGCGTATTTGTTTGTATTAGAAGGGCTGAGCGAATCAGTGCTCTCCATGTATTTTAATAAGATTTTCCCCCTATAAAAAAAAAAAACACACAAAAACTAATAAATAAAAATATGTGATGCTCAATGTTGAAACTGTGGCAGGCTGCTACAAATAATTCATTGTAGTAGAAATACTGAATTGTGCTGTTTAATTAACTGTTTAAATAAAACGTGTAATGTGTTTGATAATCATTAACCTAAAAAAGACACATCATGCTAACGTGATGAAATCACTTGTTGAATCACTTGTCACAACATAAAACATCACCTTGAGCGTTGCTGACAAATTCCATTACAAGTGCTGACTTGACAATAGTTTTTTTGCTAGTTTTGTTTGTCT
The DNA here is from genome assembly GCA_028570985.1 of Heterobranchus longifilis. NCBI lineage: Eukaryota > Metazoa > Chordata > Actinopteri > Siluriformes > Clariidae > Heterobranchus > Heterobranchus longifilis. Next base: position 5,830 of record JAOVVB010211499.1, read on the forward strand.
ACAGATACAGTATTTAAACAGAGGTAAGATCATATAAATTTGATATAAAATTATATTTCAGTGTTTGTTAAAGTATGCATAAAAAGCTGGAGTTTAAAAAGTTACAAAAATTCACCATAAAGGCATTATAAAAAGTCACTTTAAGCATTTTCATTAACTTCCATTGAAAGTGTTTGAAGCTCAGTGCTAGCTACTGTTTGATACCGATAGGCTAAACAGTTTAACCTATTATTCCATCTGGGTAAATCTAACAAAATCTTTTTAAAAAGATTAGGCATAAAAATTTTAAACATGCTTAAATTATCATGTTTTTTCAGACATTAGCGACAAAGTCTGAAGTATTTGTAAACATTAATTTAAAAACTTGTACTTACCATTTAACACCTTTTTTCCAACATAAGTCCTAAAAAATCTCATTACCACAACAAACATCAACACTGTTACAAAAACCAATAAATTTTCACATTTAAAAAAATGATTGTAAATAATCATGTACAGTTACTTGAAGTTTTGAAATAATATTTATTTTTAATTTAACTTTTTTTTTTATTTTAATTGATTTCTCTCATTACTGCAACACCTTCCATAAATTACAACCATTTTTTAAAAATATATTTCAATGAAACCAGACATTTTTTAAAAACTACATGACAAACCTGAAGGAACCAAATTTTTTCAGATTCTCCACATCCGTTTAAAATCAAATTACTATTTATCTATTAATTAAAATAACATCTAATGAACTGTTGCTGTAATGATATATAGTTTTCAGAAATTAGATTGATTATTTCGATAATGATAAGTATACTAGTCTGAGGTTTATACAGAGACTAGTACATTAGTCTGAGATAATGAAGGAAAAAACTGATAATATTTGCACAATCATGCATTGAAGTTTAAAACAGTTTTATTAAAATACAAATTCCCCCCAAAATAAAGAAAAACTTTAAAACAGAAATAAACAGTGCAACATGTCAGTTTACTTAAAAAAACATCTACAAACATAATTGTCCAAGGAGACTCTTGCTTGAACTCCTATGACAACTGGTCCAACACCATAGCAAACAGGAAGGGGCTCAGAGCCGATCTTTGATGCAATCCCACATCCACTTTGAACTTCTCCGTTTGCTCTACAGCATACATCACCACTTTCCTGCTCCTCTTATACATGTCTTGCACCACTCTGAAATACTTCTCTGCTACTGCTGACTTCCTCATACAGTACCACAGCTCTTCTCTTGGCACCCTCTTATGCACTTTCTCCAAGTGAAAAAATTGCATCTGTTGTGCATCTTTATTGTATGGCTCATCAACTTTATAGCCCAATAGTTGCTGCAACTCTGTACGTCACCCTTATTCTTAAAGACCAGCACTAGTACACTTCTCCATTCCTCCCGCATCTTCTAAAACCCTGTTAACCAAACTGATTAAAATTTCCACTGCTGCCTCTTCTAGACTTCCAGACTCCACCGGGATGTCGACAGGACATATTTATTAATATGTCTAATAAAACACAGGTTTCATTCTTTTCAAAGCCTTCTTGACTTCATCCTTTCTAATCTTGTCTACTTTCTGTTCCAGAGAAACCCCTTCTACTCTTTTTTTCTCTCATTTTCCCCATTTATCAGCTCTTCAAAGTCCATCTCCTCTGTACATGCTCCTCACTTGTGAGCACCTTTCCATCTCTATCCTTTATAACTCTAACCTGCTGCACATCCTTCCCATCTCAATCCCTCTGCCTAGCTAACTTGTACAAGTCCTTCTCTCCTTCTATAGTGTCTAACCTAGTTTACAATTCATCATATGCCTTCTGCTTTAGACACCTCCCTCTTCACTCTGCGTTATAACTCCTTGTGTTTCTGTCTATTCTCTTCAGTCCTGTCCATGTCCCACTTCTTCTTGGCTAACCTCTGAATACTATCCTGAACTTATTCATTCCACCAGGAAGTTCCTTATCTTCTTTCCTCCTTTTAGATGACACACTAGCACCTTTCTTCTTGTCTTCCTGAGAACTTTAAATTAGCCTGTCTCATAACACGGGGGGAAAAAGACATTTTATGTATACATCATCAGACTTGCTTACTGTGTGTGTGCTCTACGTTGTAGGGGGAGTAGAGCTTAATTTTAGCTTTTGAAATATAAAGAAACAAGAAAATAAAAAAACAAACAAATGACAAACATAAGAACAAATAACTGGCAATCTATTATTTAATTATTGTTTTTACTAAATTGTATTAAAATTATTAACAATTTAAACCACTAAATGTTATGTGGTGCGTGTTGGAGAGCCACGCCATGAGATGTAATAATGTTTATAAGAGTCTTAATGCAGGTCTTCAGAGGGGGGTAATGAAACAGGAGGTTGTAAAAGTGCTTATGATATGCTTGGGAAGACCTTTCCATTTGGAGATAGCGTGGGCTTATTAATTATGAACTTAAAAAGGAAACAAAAGAACCGGATGGGCTCTGCACGAGACCGGATGGGGCTCTGGAAACTAAAAGTAAAAAACTTAAGATCCTCTCAGGGCCTATGCACTTTCCGGGGATTTATGAGAGAGTTGTGTCTTTTTTAAAATATTTTTATACTTAACCTGAGAGCACACACTAAACTGATGTGTGTCGTTCTCTCACTTTCTCTCTCTCGCTGGCATCTTAAGAAGACAGAGGCTGGGTCTTTGCCTTTGCTTGCTGCGCGCTGTCTTTTTCTTTGTCTTACCGGTGCTACCTAATGATCGCATAAAGCCGGAGGTATCAGGGCCCTTAAATAGACATGCCGCCAGGTGCGGCGTATCCAGGCTGATTGCCTTGCGGTGGTGTTTTTTTTTTTGCGCGGCTCTGCCCCTCGTGAGACCCGCATCGTTACACTGAAGTTTGTTTTTGATTAGAATTAATGACAGATGCAGCTGCTGTCACTTTAAGAATCACACAACCTACATGCCTTAATGTGGTGTAAATTTCCCACAGTATGAACAGTACACTCAATCCAGCACCAGGGTCCTGTTATAGTAGTGGCTAAAGGGTTGTGTATGTGTGTTTCTGTCTGTGTGTGTGTCTGTGTACTCTCATGTACTAACACTGTAGGATGCTTTTTGTTAATTACACCTGCTGTAACATCTCCAAACCCTAATTTCTCTTCTTCCTTCTGTACTTCTCGAGCTTATGGGTTATTATATTATTTATACAACTTTATTACCCTGGATTTTGCTAAAGCGTTTTTTTTTTTTACTAATATTAAATTCACAAGAGATATTTAAAAGTCATATGCAATATGCTTAAATTCTCATTCCCAAAACATAAGTTCGCTTTACCGCAACTGGCTTTAAATGTTGGTGGTAAATGACAATGGTGTTGCGGGAAATGAGGTGCCTCAGGATGTTTTGCTAAAAATAGAAAAGCCATGATGGCTTCACTAATTTTTCTCAGTGTGTATAATTAGACCTTAATAAAGTACATTTTCTTAAAGAAAACTTTCAAATTTTTCGAAATTTAGAAAATGTCCTGTTTTGTTTATGATAATCAAAATGTTGTCTTGACATTCTGACAATAGAATATTTAACATTTAACTGGAGAGATATAAAGAAATTATCTTACCTGGTAGCCAGCTGTCCCATATGCTCCATCACTCATAATCAAACTTTAGTTAAATTATGTATGTTTAAACAGTATTTAAAAACATGGTGCAAGGTAGAGAAGAGTATTGTCTTTTTTTGGATGCTTTTTTATATTACTAAATTACAAATATTATATTGAAAAATCATTAGTGCCGTGGTGTTTGTTTAATGGTTTTGTGGGAATTACCCACATATTATTGTTAAATGCAGTGAGCAATGTAATTATAAGGATCTTATATCATGTAAAACTACTGTAAAATGACAGTATTTATCTTCAAAGGATTAGCTCAAAATAATTGAAATGAATAAATATATTACCCATTATAAAAAATAAAGATAATTTGTCTAATAAAACACAGTTTAAAATATTTGGTTTATTATATTTCATTTACGCCTGCATTAAAATCTGCTTATTATTCATAAATACTATTTTACCTTGAGTATTTATACAGCAGAAGAGATTATTAGAGAGGCTGCTATTTAAATTCATTAGTTTCAATTAGTTTTTAAAAAGTAATTTGTCCAAAGTTACAGGAATTTAATTTTAAAATTAAATTTCTCCCTGTGGCCCATTAATTGCATACTGCCACTTTTCATCAGAATGACTGTCTATTGAGGTAGACTTAGCAGAGCGAGTTATGTTATGGTGCTCTTAAACTACTGACAATGGCATAATTGATGATAAAATGTTGAAAAGCATTTATCAAGTCAATTTAAGTCGCGCTGTTTTATTGTCATTTCAACCATATACAGCTGGTACAGTACACAGTGAAACAAAACAGTCTTCCTCCAGGACCATTGTGCTATATAAAACAACACAAAACTACACGAGATTGCACATGACTAGGATAGACTGACGTATGAATATAGTACATGGAATAAAGTGCTAGCATGTGCAAGGCAACTACTAAAAAACAGAACAATAAGCAAAAGACAGTGAAGCACTGAACACTACTCAATTCTAGTGTGAATTAAAAGGCAAACATATATTGTAACATAATAATAATAATAATAATAATAATAATACAGTGCATTTGAGACCCCAAATGAATTCAAATTGATCAAAACACTTTAATATAATATTTGTGGGGGTGCGTGCAAACTTGACACAGTTTGAAGCAAAAACATGGGAATTTAAGCCCAATCTCTCATCAATGCAAACCACCTTGACTGCTTAAATTTCTTGGATATACTGTACTACTACTACTACTACTACTGATAATAATAATAATAATAATAATAATAATAATAATATGCAAATTAAAT